>JARKHS020001114.1:0-13061 GCA_030143305.2 Amblyomma americanum
TTAGAATGCTTTACGTAGAAGCCTCACACATTCTAATCCTTGAACCTCGGAAAATTAAAAAAAGAGCCATTCCAGCTTCCCCTTAACAACAGCTCCCATTAGTTATGACATTTTGTATTGTATGGTACAATAAATAAAATGGAAATTGAAAAAGAAGAGGATTTTCACGTAGCATATGTCTTTTCCTCGTTTTTCTTGGTTTCATTTGTGAATGTTACGCCAGTTCTAGAAAAAAATTATGTTTGTGTGCGTGTGTTCGATGCAGAATATAGGGCCAGTATTAAAGTCCCGGCCTGATTTTGGAATAAAGGCATGTCAAACTCGAGCCTATAGTGGTGTTGATAGGCGTCCATATGTAGAGAGAATATTAAGTTTTATGCTGCTGACAATAATTCTTCACATTTTTCGTTCTAGGGGAGCCACATTAAAAAAATAGTTCTGTGCTTTCTTTTTTACTTCCCAGTAAACGACGTCACAAAAATACATCCTTCAATAAACACTCAAATTTCACGATAAAGAAACTATAAGTAATTGGTGTACAGAGGCATGAATGTATACCCTTCGGAAGCACCCATGAAGATTGTGTGTCGAATATTTCTCATTTACGAAGCAAAAATTTTCCTCCGAGGTAATATATCAAATTCTAGCTCTTTCGTGCTGAGTATATCAATTTGTTGTGATTCGGCAGCAGCTCAGCAGCAATTAGATGCGGCTAATTGAAAATACCGCGCTTAACAGACTCTGTCCAGCACTGCACAAAACATGAGCAGAAACTTCTTGCTGCTTAAGCGAGTTCCGCACGGAACCGTTGTGCGAACGATTCGTTGTCTTCGGCGTGACAAAATTTGCCAATCTTCGCCAAAATCAGAGTACGTGACCGCTGAACAGTGTCACGCAGCTGGGTGACAGCAGCCCGCTGCGCTTCGGCAGACTTGCAAAGGTCAATCAATCAATCAATAAATCAATCAATCAAATCTTTATTTACATCATCCAGATGTTAGGGGCGCAGACAAAAAGCTCTCACTGGAGCTTGATTGCGCGCCTGCGCCCCCGTACAAGGTTACAAGGTTTGTTTGATTACATATATTGGCAGCAACTAACATAACAATTGCGTTTGAGGAAAAATAAGCGAGACACAACTGACTCGGAAAAAATAAAAAAAGAGATAAAAACAGACAAAAACAGGAAAAGAATTAAGATGCAATAATACTGGTTTGTAAGACTAACACAAAGCATTTAGCAATAATGGTAAGAGGTAGCTGAGCATTTGACGCCCATAGTTAGTTCGTATTTGGGGAATGAACCATTTATCGCGGTTTCTTATGGCATAAGTGTGTTCTCTAGGTGTTAGTTGAGACAAAGTTTCAAGAAAATTACGATAGGTATTACTTCTCCTATATCGTTTTATTAAGTTGACATTATATAGCTCGTGTATTGGAGTTATGTGGAAGGCATTAAAAAGGGGTTTTGTCGTAACGTCGCGGGGGATGCTTGCAATGCTTCTTATGGCTCGTTTTTGGATTACATGTAACCTGTTTAAGTTTGAGAGTGTAGTAGTTCCCCATACCGTGAAACCGTAGTTTAAAACGGAAGCAAACATGGAATTATAAAGAATTAGTTTCACTTTTTGTGGCAAAAAATAGCGTAGTTTACTTAACACACCAGTTATTTTTGACAGCTTGTCCGCTGTTTTATCGACATGTGTTGACCACGATAAATGCTTCTCAAAATATACTCCAAGGCTTTTTACGACGGAGACAACTTCTACAGGCACAGACCCAATCCGAAGTGAAATGTCGCTATCGCACACTATTTTATTTCTTGGCCTAAAAAGCACGACTTTTGTTTTATTTGTGTTTATAGATAGTGAGTTGACGATCGACCAATGATTTAAAAGATGTAAACACGTGTTTGCTTGTTCAGTCAGATTTTGTATATTGCTAGAGTTGAAAAATAAACTGGTATCATCAGCATATATTATAAATGTTGGGCGTGGGTCAATGAGAACGATGTCATTAATGTAGATGATAAAAAGTAGAGGCCCCAATATGCTTCCTTGCGGGACACCTGCTAAAACTGATTTCGGGTCGGATAATTTATTGTTAATTACTACTTGTTGTACTCGCGCAGATAAATAAGAGTTCAATATGTTATGAAAAACGCCACGGAAGCCATAGAACTCAAGTTTAGCAAGCATTGTCTGATGATTAATAGAATCAAATGCCTTTGAGTAATCTACAAATACACCGAGAGTTAATTGGTGCTGTTCGAAAGATTGCAGGATTATTTCCTTTTGAGTTAAAAGCGCTGTATCTGTGGAGTGGCCACTTCTAAACCCATGTTGATGAGGTGTCAATAAGTTATGTTTGATACAAAAGCTAATGATCCTTTTGTACAGCAGTTTCTCTAGGCATTTTGAAAAAATGGAGAGGATTGATATGGGACGATAGTTCGACAAGTTATTTTTCTCGCCACCTTTAAAAACTACTGTCACCCTAGCAACTTGCATGGCTTGTGGGAAAACTCCCTGCAGAAAGCATAGATTAAATATATGCTCTAAAACAGGACTAATTAGATCAATGGTATGTTTAATAGGTTGAATTTTTAGATCATTTACGTCCCTTGTACTACTCGTTCGGAGAGCAAGAAAACAGCTTTCAATTTCACTGCGATCCGTTGGTGATAAAAATGCACTACTGTGATTTCTAGATTTCAGATAGCTCAGGGAATCAGGATTATGTACACTGTTAACTAAAGACACGAAGTAATTATTAAAAGTATCTGCTAGTTCTTTTCCCGAAAGTTTCTGATTTCGGACTAAGATTTCTAGCTCCACGGGTTCCTGTTCTGTACGGTTTAGAACTTTATTTATTTCTTTCCACATGAGGTCGCTTCGATTTTGTACATTACCAGAAAATAATTTTTCCATGTATTCCTTCTTGGTTTCTCGAAGAAATGAAGTTACATTGTTGCGATATGATTTAAATCTGGCTAAGTCGTCGGAAGACCTAGTTCGAAGAAACCGTTTAAAAAGATTATTTTTCTTTTGAATCATATTTAAGCAACGACGATTTATCCAGGGCTTGCGCGCTTTACTAGGCCTCTTAGTTGTTTTATAAGGGAAACATTTATTGTACAAAAATTTTAGTGTGTTTATAAATGCGTCATATGCTTTGCTAGGGTCAGTTATTTTGTAGACGTGATTCCAGTCGACTTTTCGTATTTCATTACTGAAATTTTCGATAGTTTGTTTTGTTATGCACTGGTATGTCATATAGGAAGGCTTACTCTTTCGAAATGCCGTTGGCAACTCGACAAAAAGAAAAATTGGCAGGTGATCACTAACTTGCGCTAGTACCACTCCAGACTTGATAAATTCCTTTGACACATTGCTACAGAAAACATCAATGGATGTCTGTGTTAACGGTCGCGTTTCTTCATTTATGAAGTTGGTAAGGGCGTAACATTCGAACAACCTGTTTGCTTCTTGTGACTCAGGAGATGAGGACGAAAAGTCAATATTAAGGTCACCACTTAGTATTAGCTTTAAGTCATTTTCGGTTACCCAAGATAACATTAGATCTAAAAAGGAAAAAAGGACTGAGATGTTCCCAGCTGGGGGACGGTATACAGCAGAAAATACATTACTGCCAGATTTCAAAGAAAGTATCTCATAATTTTCGTTCGTTTTTGAGAATTCTGGAATAAGGCAGCATTGGAAACATTTCTTAGCAGCTATCAACACACCTCCGCCCTTTTTATTAAGGCGAGATTGGAGATAAATATCGTACTGCGGCAGTTTCAGTGGCACCGTATCTTTTTTATACCACGTTTCGGTTATCATAATGACATCAAAATCAAAGGTAAAAGCATCCAAAAGGGCAACAACTTCATCTTCTTTGTTACAGAGTGACTGTGCGTTCAGATGAAAAAAAGTTGAGGCTTTTTTGTTTTTTGCGTACAAAGATGAAGCATCATCATGTGTAAAGAAGCCGGATACCACATTAGTAACAAAAAGAATGCATGGGAGGGGACGCCTAGTTTATCTTGTCTAAGTCTTTTAGGCAAGCGATCCTGACCACATCCGAACTTTCGTTCCTTCTAGCTAGAATGTGGCCATGACGTGTCCAGACGAATTTCCAGCTTTTCTCCTTTTTACGCGAAATTGCCATTCCTAGCAGCTTTTTCAGGGCAGGACACAAGTGCTCATTTATGTAAATGGAAGTTTGTCCGGGGTGGCCAAGGTCGCTTGTAGTCATATTGGTTTTTTTCGCCTTTGTTAGAACGGTGTCCCGCTTCAAGCGGTTGCGAAACTGCACAATGATGTTCGGGATTGTGGTATTCTTGGCAGGAAAACGGTGACAAGCATCAATGTCATCGAGCGCTATGGACTCATTGATCACCTCACCAACCCTCTGTAATGTGTCTTGAAGGTTCTCCCGCTCAGTTTCGGGAACACCCTTAATTTCAATGTTTTTATTTCTGGAAAACTGCTCTAGAACAGTGCATCGCTGTTCAAAGTCTTCTGCAAGCTTCTTGAGTCCATCACGCTCGGATGACAGTGTAGCATTTTCAGCTCTGAGTACCTTGTTTTCTTCCTTAAGCGCTGTAAACTCAGCAGCTATGTCATCAAATTTTTTGGAGCAGAATTCAACACTGTTGGATAATTCGCGGCACTCTTTCCGAACATCCCTCTCGATTGAGCTACGCAACGAAGCAATTTCCTTTCGGAATTCTATTCGGAGTTCTTCACGTAGCTTCTCGACATCAATAGGCATATTTCACAGGCAACGTCAGCTTGGCAGCGACAGCAGCAAAAGGTACTATAATACTATAAACGTAAAAAGGAGCAATAACCACAGACCTGTGGGTGACAAGAAAAAGCGTGCGGTCGGTCAGGCTTTGTCCCGCTGCCCCTGTCGCTGCCAAGTGAGGTAGACGCTGGTCCGATGGCGCTTATGTAGTTGATGGCCCCTGGTGGTGGTTCCCTGTCGTTGCAGTCCTCGGCGATGAGCAGAAATAACTTGCGAGACGTAGGCACCGCAGGCGTTGCCGTGACGTCACAAAAAGTTCTTTTCCAAAGGATAAAAATCCTGGCACGTGGATTACGGCACAGCACAGCAGATCAGGGGTATCTGTGGGTGACAAGAAAAAGCGTGCGGTCGGTCAGGCTTTGTCCCGCTGCCCCTGTCGCTGCCAAGTGAGGTAGACGCTGGTCCGATGGCGCTTATGTAGTTGATGGCCCCTGGTGGTGGTTCCCTGTCGTTGCAGTCCTCGGCGATGAGCAGAAATAACTTGCGAGACGTAGGCACCGCAGGCGTTGCCGTGACGTCACAAAAAGTTCTTTTCCAAAGGATAAAAATCCTGGCACGTGGATTACGGCACAGCACAGCAGATCAGGGGTATCTGTGGGTGACAAGAAAAAGCGTGCGGTCGGTCAGGCTTTGTCCCGCTGCCCCTGTCGCTGCCAAGTGAGGTAGACGCTGGTCCGATGGCGCTTATGTAGTTGATGGCCCCTGGTGGTGGTTCCCTGTCGTTGCAGTCCTCGGCGATGAGCAGAAATAACTTGCGAGACGTAGGCACCGCAGGCGTTGCCGTGACGTCACAAAAAGTTCTTTTCCAAAGGATAAAAATCCTGGCACGTGGATTACGGCACAGCACAGCAGATCAGGGGTATCTGTGGGTGACAAGAAAAAGCGTGCGGTCGGTCAGGCTTTGTCCCGCTGCCCCTGTCGCTGCCAAGTGAGCTCACTGCGCGTTCTCACTGCAAGTTCTCACTGCGCAATATAGTTTTCATTTTCGTGATGTGGCCGGTTTGTGAGATCATTTGACAGGGAGTTTGATGCGTTTGACTGTAACAACCTTCCAGTAGTTTCAATAGGACAACATGAATGACAGCGATGGAAAACGAAAGAGAAAGACGAAGTCCACTGACCCAAAGGCGGTCATGATCAGTACGTACTGATAGTCTTTCGGTCTTTCGTGCTTGTTCTTCGCCATAACACAGTTCTATCCCCCCAACCCTCAGTGCACGGTGCCTCCACAGGAGTGCACAGGAAGCACTAGGGTTTCGGAATAGCCAGGACATGCTCAATTTTCAAAAAGTAGAAAAGAGTAAGAGATGACCAGTGGATTGGTGGAGCAGGTGAAGAGAGGAGTTTAGAAATGTGAAGGAAATTGGCAGTTAATCCAAGAGATTGAGCACGCTAAGAATTGATGGTGCAGTTACGCTTGTCACCATCCAATACGAAGGGGAAGCTAAGAGGATGAGGAGGAAAAACTTTATTTTAAGGAAAAAAATTTCCTTTGGTTTAGCTCTGGTTGAACATGGTAGGAAGCGAGAGCTACAGGCCATGACTACGCTTAGGCTTTGCTGTGGTTGAGGGATGTAATACTCCTGATGATTTACTTGGCTAATCTCTGTCTATGCTTGGAGAAGTGCACATGGTTAAGCAATGGTTGAAACTTTATTTATCCCAATGTTTAACTTGGCGATGGCGAAGGCAGCAAGACAACTAGAACAAGACAGTGCAGCAAGATTCGTGATCTACGCGGACGACGTAACAGTGTGGTCCGAGGCCAATTATTTTGAGTCAGTCGATCACATGCATGCAAGCCGAGCTGCAGGCAGCGGTGCATAGCCTGGAGACCTCACTAACAGAGCTGGTCCTTGAACTGGCACCTGAAAAGACTGAATTTCTCAGCATTGATGGCAGGACTCGTACTAACCCCTCCCAACAGCTCCATCTTCTCATGGCAGGCCAGGTGGTCACATCTCATAACGGATTACTCAAGCTTCTCAGTGTGCCCGTCAGCAGCTGTAACAGTCCTCGTACTTGGATCAAACGCCTCAAGAGCACCTGGAAGAGTACCCTACATCCAATCGCTCGTATGTCAAACAAGCACGGTGGTGCAAGGCAGGAGGCTTGCCAGTTGTCAGACACTAACTAGCGCGGTAGCAGTTGGCAAGAATCTCTACGGCGCCCCTTCGTGCGAACTGACAACGAAAATCCACGAAGACCTAGCTCGTCTGCACAGGGCCACGTTAAGCGCCTTAACAGGTCTACCACGACATACGCGCATCACGGCTCTAGAGGAAGCGGTGGCCCTTTCTCCTGTACAAAAAATCATTGAGGAAGCTGTAACTCGGCACGAAACATGCAGAACTGGCACGAAGCAGTGACGCGCATTGGAACGCTGGGACAGCCAACACTCGGCACCGGTTGATTATGAAGGCCAGCCGGCTCCGCCCTGGCTTCGTCCGCACCTCGGCCGCTACAAACGTGCGGCTCCACCCAAAGCTCATACGGTGGCACGGCTCCACCTAGCTCGACACACGGCCGCTGATAGAGAACAAGATGAGGAGGACATATACGTAGATGCATCCCTGAAAGACGGCGCCATATCAATGGCATGGCGGAGCCATGAGAATCTCAATTTCAACGGCTGCCGTACTATTCGTGCACTCGATGGGTTCGTAAAGGAAGGGGAGCTGTTCGCTATATACGGCGTTCTACTGCAGGTGGAAAACGTTCTGGTCGGCAATAAATTGCTACAAACGGACATGTGCAAAATCCGAATACTCTCTGATTCGCATGAAGCGGTACGCGAGCTCCACAAACCATTCTCGACCCACCCAATTGCAAAGCAGATTACTTCTATAATCAGAACCCTTAAAACAAGCGACGTGCGCATCCGCCTTGCGTGGATCCCTGGACACACGGGGGTTGACGACGGGAACCGGTGCGCTCACAACGAGGCTCGGGAGAGTGTCTCGTTCCTTCCTCCGCTGGAATACCCTGCCGTTATCGACGACCCTGCTGATATGTCCAACAACTTGGCTGTCCTAACGTGCAGATTAGAGCGTGCCAAACAGAGCAGCCGTGCACGACTTACGGCCGTTACACCAGTGGGTTACCTTGATACTTGAGCTGCTCTCACATGGCATGAGCAGATCTCCATTAATAAGATCATCGTAAATGCCGCGTACACGCCAAACATCATCCGTAAATGGCTTACCGGCCCTCGCTGGCGTCAATGAGGCAGTATTGACGTTATGAAGTGCCCATATTGTGGCTGTAGGTGTCGTGCTGACCTGTACCACCTAGTTTGACATTGTTCAGAGTTCCGCAAGGGATGCGACGACCTCGTCGCCACGCATGGTTTTCCCACCGATGGCGAGGAATTTCTTGCATTGACCAGAGCCGGAGCGAATGACATCTGGGAAAGTATTGGCAAACATGCTAAGTGGCCTCTACAAAGCAGTGTAAAGCGTGGCCACCTAGACCACCCATGCCGTCCCTTCATGTATCAATAGACGCCTACTGTTTCCTTCATTAACAACCTTATTCCCCAACAAACGGTCTTAAGCCTCCATTCCGAATAAACAGCTCATTCATTCATTCATTCATTCATTCATTCATTCATTCATTCATTCATTCATTCATTCATTCATTCATTCATTCCAATGAATACGCTGAACAGGCCAATAGCTACGGACAGGGGATAATTGAGGGGCCTTGCCCACTATGTCTCCCCATTCCCGTTTGGAGACGCCACTTCGTATGCCCTCATCTATTTGGTCGCTTTCTCCTGCCGGCTCCGAGCAACGACGCCAATAGACGAGACGCTGACGCGACGCCGAACAAACGCTGCGGCTCGCCTCCCGCTACGCTGAACCGTAGCGAAAACACAGCGACAGCCCGTCTTCCTCTACTACGCATGTGCACAATTGGCGAGGCGAGAGGCGTCAGCTCCAGGACGAGCGCAACGCCGCAATCACAACACAGTTTCCGCATTTTTGTCTTTGAACATTTATACACTCAAGTTTCCACAAACAGTGTTGCTTCTGATACACACATATTGATTAGTACTCACTGCAGTATACACAAAATCACTGGCCGCAAAGGCGCTCCCACCCGGACGCAGGTTCTGCACTGAGAATACTTTATACTGCTCGCGCTCCATCTAATGGGTCACCGGCGTTGATCAGAGAGCGACACTATTCCAGTGGCCTCCGAGAGCCGGCGCCACTACGCCACGTTAAATCAAAGAGGATACGGCGTGTGATTTTCGACGAAATGCCGACGGTGCCTTTTTCGCTGAACGGGAGCCTTAAAGCTACCGCTTTAAGAAAATAGTGGGTAATCCGTGCTACGCCTAGGCTACCCCAGTGCAAGAAGGAATGCGTGCTGGTCCGTGTTTGCGCTTCCGAAGCGTTCTTCCTCCCGCTTCTTTTAGTGTTGTGTTGTCGGTCCTCTTCTATGGAAAAGGTCTCGCCGGTCAATTCCGAAGGCGATCGCTTCCTCGGCGACTGGCAGCAGTACTTCTTCAAGGTTCCACCAATGCGAACGCCATTTTCTTAGGTCACAGGAACACAGTTATTGGGTAAAATTTATAGAGGCGAGCCAGAGTGGTCGTTTCATATTTAGTGTCGGGTGACAGAGACATTCGCCCCGCCAGTGTGCACCCGCTGATTTGTCCTGTCGCAGCTAGGGTGCGCGCACCTCGCTGACACGTGGCGCCATTCGCGGCGATTCTAGTGCAGAGATCTACGTGCCACGCGCCGCATTTGTACACGCATGGGAAGCGGCTCCGGCCTGCCACTGGCCGATGTTACAACAATTTCCTTTGGGATACGCTGAGTGACTGACTTCGCAACATCTTTATTGTTGGTGGTAATTTAAAAACCTGAGTAGTTGGACTAGATTGAATCGAAGATATCATGAGCTAGAATTCAAATGAAACAGGAAACGAGAATTTGAACCTCGTTTAAGCTTCGCGTTGTGCTTTTATGCAGATAATGGAAGTTCAGCGTTCCATGGAGAGAAACCGACGCACAACACGTGACGACAAAGAGCGGCACAAACGTAGCCGTAAAATGTATTTGTGCACTAGTACCTTGGACTAATTCTTGACCACTTGACGAGCGCTTCCTCTCCCCATGTAATGTGATAAAGGGTGGACTTTGCGCCACACCATGGGCATGTGTCCCTATATTGCCCAGGGAACATTTTGCTTAGTACGTACATTACATGAGAATGCAGCAAAAACAAAGCATTCCATAGAGTAGAAAACCCGATGCGGAACAGTGGGAGAAGGTCCTTTCCAGCGGCGACCAGTGTATACAACGGGTGCTCATACAGCGTGCACGACTAGCAGCCACCCTCAGTGGAGCCCTGGAATAGGAACACCAACCCTGCCAGACAGAAGCTATCACCATCAGAAAGATGGAAGAACTCTGTCGGCCCGCTGAATGACATTGTAATTAGAGCAAATAAAGTTTATACTATCCTTTCTTATCCTCTACCCCACGTCAATGGATGGATGGAAGAGCGTCTGCGTTGAAACGAGTGGTGGCAAGTGCCACCGTGCTCCGATGTTCATTCGTTATTTTTGTTTAACCGTGTTGAAAATTGGTCTTCTAACCTTACGTCCTCTCTCTTTTTTTCAACTACCAATCTTACAACCGGTTTTCGCTAACTTGCGATATCTGCCGAGCGGTGCCGAAAATTGACACCCTTGATTCGCCATACGCTTCACACAGCACTGCTCCGACTATAGGTAGCCGCAGTCCCGTAGTACACCTCACGCTGCTCTGGATGCATTGTGCAGCAAAGCACAGTGTTGACAGTGTCTTGAGTGGGTCTAGATAATAATAATAATTGGTTTTTTTGGGGAAAGGAAATGGCGCAGTATCTGTCTCATATATCTTTGGACACCTGAACCGCGCCCGAAGGGAAGGGATAAAGGAGGGAGTGAAAGGAGAAAGGAAGAATAGGTGCCGTAGTGGAGGGCTCCGGAATAATTTCGACCACCTGGGGATCTTTAACGTGCACTGACATCGCACAGCACACGGGCGCCTTAGCGTTTTTCCTCCATAAAAACGCAGCCGCCGCGGTCGGGTTCGAACCCGGGAACTCCGGATCAGTAGTCGAGCGCCCTAACCACTGAGCCACCGCGGCGGGAGTGGGTCTAGACGCAAATGATAGTTCTTGTTATTGCATGAACTATGTACGTAATAAGAGGTTACTATATTCAGAAACCAGGACATGAGTCATGAGAAGTGCTAAGCATGTATAAGTTCTCCATGAGCTTTCAAGTTTCTCCGGACGCATGCCTTCTATTAAACGACCTGTCTTTTTGATGCCACCTATTGTTCTTGGCAGAATATCTTAATTATTTTATGAAAAATTGGAAAAGAATTTTCTCAGCAGTAAGGTGTCAGCCTGGGACCCATTTTCGCGCTTCAGAGGATCACATGAATGCGCCAATCGTGAATTATTAGTTGTTCACAAGGATTTCTTGGATCAATTCAGTCGTGTCCTTTAGGCGATTCTCTTACCTCCTGGAAGCTTGATTGCCAGTGAAAGAAGCGAATAGAGTGCCCAATGTATGTTCACGTGACCTCTGCGCAACACGTCGCTGTTAAAGCAGGGTGAGGAAAGAGCGAGCCACTTCTGTCCCGGCTATTTGAAAAACCTCCGCTGAAGCCGTTATTATGTACACCATCCGTTGTGAACGTAACTGAAGGAGGAATTGCCGCTAGCGTCTGTAGTAAAGGACAATATCTAACCTCAAGAAGGTTCTGAAAGGAGAAACCTTCTCTCACTGTCTCTCTCACTCTCTACATATATCCCTTTTAAATTTCTGACCGCTTTGGCCAGTGGAACCTCCACGCATCTTTGTCCTTGGCGTGTATTTCGCGAACTCCGTTAGTCACCCGTTATGTCAGGTATTGTCGCCTGCTTTGCGGCGCCGTTCACAGACAGTCTGGCATCATGTTCCTTCATGTGTTAGTTATGTCGGTGCTGTGAGAACTACGGTGGTGCATCGTTGTGTGCTAGTGACCTTCGAAACTGCTAAGGGTGCAGCGAGACCCGCACGGATACGACGGGAAGTGCTACCAGCGCTCGCTTTCTCGGGAGCCACCCCTCATATCGGTTCTCGTTAGTCACTGATGTTGACAAAGCAATCATCGGATTAGGTCCGCAAGAGTCGCCACATGGTGGGAACCGATTATGCAACTGCATGTTAATTAGTCTTTATTGGTGTCACATATATAAGCATGAAGAGTGAAAGCTATTGCGTGGTAATGGTTTGTTTTCACGCGTTTCTGTAATTGGCTGGGATTGTAAGGTGCATCATTCGTGCATTAAATTGCATGCATTCACTGTGAACAGACGGATCCTTCTGTATTACGTGATAATTATGCACGAATGATCGCATATGTATAGCGTGAATGATGCACGAAAGATGTAGTGAAATGTCAGATGCGCCGTTTGAGATAAACTTGGCGCCTCTGATGTGTCGACACACAATGTTTCTATGGTACAGAATGCTGTAACGTAGACATGTAGTGCATTTTGCGAAGTATCTTTGTGACTAACAGTAACGAGAAGGATATATGTCTCAATAAAGCCATGAAAAATGTTACTGTTCTCCATACAATGGCCCAAGGCTGTGGTTACCATTGTAGACCAGCAGCGTAAGCAATTTTAACATGCCACAAAAGCAAAAAAAGAGTGTACGAAAACCAAAATGAAGCGCGGCACGCGGCCGCGCGAAGTAGCGGACGACGATACATCCACCCACCTCCACTAGCGGGCCCGATTTTGGACCAGTCCGCACGTGAAGCAGATGTCATGCGAACACCTCCTGCGACCGCGTGTTTGAATCGTCCGTTGTCATGAAGGTAACTCGTACACCCAACCCTATGAACGTAACTGAAGGAGGAATTGGCGCTACCGTCTTTAATTCGGGCCCGCTTGGAGGTATACGAAGCTTCACCCCCTGGTTAAAGCATGCGAAACCTTGCATAACGACTTTAGTAGATGCAGGACTGCAGTGTGGTGACAGAGTGGTGCACAGCAACAATCAGCGCGTTTTCTCAATTTCGTGTTTTTTTCTATATTGAGAAGGGAAACACCGTGGGCAGTTTTCGGTCGCCGGCGGAAGTGTTGACTTGACATCCTCGACGATGTTTCGGTTGCTGCTGTAAGGAGGATCAAGAGCAATAAAACGATCCTTCTCGGCGACGAGTACAAGAACAGACTCCATGC
>JARKHS020001115.1:0-163845 GCA_030143305.2 Amblyomma americanum
TGGAGGGACCTCAAAGTGTTTTTCGGTGTCTTCCCCCTTGTCCATGTTCATCATTGTACTGTATGAATGAAAGTGTGAAATACTTGCTCATGCAGATACTGATTTCAAGCAAATTAATGCAAGTGGGCTGCTTTATGTGAGTAGCATTGATTTACTGTAGAGGCATTTCGAGTCGTATTGAATGTGTACTCTATGTTTGAATTACTGAGCTCAATTTAATAGCAGTATTTGCTGGTTGTCTTTGCACCGTGATTATTATAGTGTATTTCACACAAATTCGTGGTTTTGTTCTGTTCTTCAGGCATTGTGGCTACACAGCTGGAGTCAAGCTGCTATCAGGGAAATTCAACCTATTCAACTTTGCCAGAAAAGATGCACGCTATGATGCTAGGGGCCTCCATCTTGACTATACTGCCAGTTTTGTCTACCAATGAAGCTAAGGACGCTTTTGTGCAAATGTGAGCATTTTTTCTTTCTTTACGATACGTGCTTGCTCTTCGGCAAGAACAGAAATGATGTGGTTATGTGCATGCTCCAGTGTACAATCATGTGGAAAATTATGACGCTGCGAGTGTGTGCCATACTATGCCTAACTGCGTGCAGGTGCCATCTGATGAAATGCTCGTGCCATCAAGGCCAGCGCAGCGAGATTGATGGATCTTAGTGCACCTGACTCGGCATCAGGAGTGCTTGCTGTTTTACACCATTTGGCATGCATTCGCTGGGATCTCTTAATTTTTCTCACGATAGTATGTCCAAACTCACAGCATCTCAATCAAGACATTCTACGGTATACCAACCACACCAAATCGAATGGTACATAGACCATACCAGGAAACACCAAACGAAACCACACCAGAGCCGGTATTAGACAACCGGGTCACAGCACAGAAAACCAGACCAGAACGCACTAAAGCACACCACACTACGCCACATCAGGAGCCGTGTCTGAAAATCCTGGTCTGGTCGGGACACCAGACATGGTCACACCAGAACCCATGTCTAAAAAAGCCAGTTTGGTGTAAACACCAGAAACGGGCTGGTGTTTTTTTTCGACTGGGTATATGGCATTTCTTCAATTGTGCCTATGAACTACTGGCAACGTATTGATTCCTTTCAATATAATTTTGATGCATAGTGTTTTGTTCAGCTGTAGGTTAATTTGAGCCCTCTACATATGGTGAGTCCATTTCAGATTAAGTTGGGACTTCGAAATTGCCTCATGTTGCATTTGGCTTTGTAGACCTGAAAGCTTCATTTTGTACAAGTGTATTTGAAAGAGGATTTTCTTTATATAATATCTAGCCTACTACAAGAAATTAGCACAAGCATTAGCCTTGCTGTTCATAGTGGCAGCTGACGGTTATGTTCTTACATCACTCATTTAGCTCCAGACTACAATTTTGCCATGGTTCAAGGTGGCCTTAAAGTAATGGCTTCACTTTTTCCCCCTTATTGTTTGGGAAGTGTATGCCATTGAGTCGTGCATAAAAGGAAGTTAATATGATGATGCAAAGATGGGAATTTAGAAGACAACAGAGAATTCTGTTATCATTAAGCTGAGTCACACCACTGTGATCATAGGTCTCTGAGTCCTCTGTATTATCCTGTTCTACATCCTTCTGATTTTTTGTTGACTTGCACATGGTTCCTCAAAGAGGGAGTTTTATGAATGGTTCAATGTATGGTTTTCATGGCATAGTTCACTTTGTATAATCTGTATAATCTATTTAAGATCAAAAAGCAAGCACTCATTGGGAGTGAGCCAGCTGATGAGGCTACAAAACTTATTATGAAGACTAGTGAAGACTCCTGTGGCCCTTATGTACTCAATGAAGGGGCGGGGCGAAAAAGAAGCATTTAAGAACCTACGGCTGTACAGCGCAATTTTTGGTGAGTACATGTGAATATTCTGAAGGTTATAGACACTTTGTGAACACACCATCTAATTGCAGGAAAAAGCTACTTTCAATCTGCCTGGTGTGGTTTTCAGCACTTCCGTTATCAATTACTGAGTAGCCATCCAAATATAAAGGACTATAGGTACCAAATTTTTGCTTGTGCGTTTTTTTCTTTCAAACCATGCGTTAGACATTCTATACATGTACGACCACTAAATAATTTATTATTTAATTGCATAGTGGTGGTTCAAAAGTGCCAACACACACGGACCAAGAGACGAGACACAGAAATCAGCACTGATCTTACAACTGATTTTTTTATTAGGAAGAAGCACATCCTATATATACACACGGAAAAACAGCGCACATGTGCGATGTCAACAAGACTCCTAGTGCTAGTAAAAGGTAAAAACCGCTTTAAAAGCATGTGTGTATCTGCAGAACCGCTACCCACTATGTAGCATATTGACTTCTCGAAGCGATAATGTAACAGATGGCGTACTCACGCACCCATTACTTTTTTGATAATACGAAACGCCTCAGCTACTTCTCTAGTACGCTGGTCAGAATGAGCGAACAAGACATCAGTATCGTCAAAAAAATGGCGTGCATTTGCACGTGAAACAATGCTTAGCTAGGTTAGTTTCTTTCTTAAAAAATTAGCGTGCTCCATGAGCCGCACGTTAACGCAGTGGCCAATCTGGCCTATGTAGGTAAGGACACAGAACAGGGATTTGATACACTACGCCAGTCTTACAGGGAACATATCTATTTTCATGATTTATATTGCAAGCATTTCTTCTGCGCCCTTCATGCTTTCTTTTAACTGCCGCCCCCACTCTTTCTAGCTTGTTAGGTGCAGGGTACAGAACCTTTACCCTATGCTTGCTCCCCACTCTATTTAATCCCTGTCTCGTAAACCTTGAGTCCTCCTCCCGCAGCCAATTTTCGAGAATTGTTGTTGTCATCCACGCTCTCCCATTTGCAGTGTAGGCCACAGGTAGATTTCAAATGCCCTTGAAGCAACGTGGGTGTCTCGATTTTCCTACCACCAGCATCTTTAACTTTTCATTGCCTGCCATATTAGCACCCACCAGCACGGTAATGCGCTCTTTGCTGCGCTTCCCACCTGTACAGGCTTCGCCTCTGTAGGCGAGAGTCTTCGATGGAAGCTCCTTGTAGAAGAGGCCCATCTCGTCGACGTTGAATACGTCTCGTGGCTCATAGCTGTTTAAAATCTCCTGCAGCCGTCCGCGTTGCCAGTCAGCGCAGACTTCTCTATTCACTGCATTACTGTCTCCTGAAATGGTTTTGAAGACTAGACCATGGCGCTTTTTAAATCTGCTAAGCCATCCGTCGCTGACGCAGGAATTCTCAACTCCCATTTGCAGGGCTATCTCCCGCGCCTTTTGCTCCAAAATTGGTCCACTTATGGGAAAACTGGCACTCCGCGCACGCTTAAACCACAGAAAAAGAACCTTTTCAAGTTCTTCATACGGTGTCGTCCTCATACGCATCCGGTTAGAAGCGAAGGTCACAGACTTGACAGCTCCTTGAATGCCGTCTTTGTTTTTCATGATCCGCGAAAGCGTCGACTTCGGGACGTCGAACTTCTTCGCGACTTCTGTTTTTGAAAGGGAACTTCGCTCAAGCTCCTGCAGAATTTGTAACTTCTTTTCAAGCGAGAGCGCTTTGTGCGGCCGCTTCTTAACGCTTTCCATTACGTCGACGCACCGACAACACCGATCGCATGTAGGCCTAACGCAGAACGACAACAAAAACAAAATTATCAAGCGACTTACTGGATTGGCTTGTCCCGGCTATAGCGTTGGCTGCGAAGAATTCGTTCATGGTTGCGAGACTGCCGCTGACATATGCGAGCACAAATACGCTCGGGAGGATTCCAAATTTTTAACTTTTGTGCCGTTTAGCCGAGGGTAACACGTTAGTGGTGTTCCAATTATCCGAAGAATTTTACTGCGGCAGATATACGAAACCAACCAAGAAACCCTGCTTAATTTTGTTTATCTGTAAGTTTCATTTAACAGAGTTTGGTTTATTGGGCGTCCACTGTAATTTTGAGGCAGTAGCGGATTTCCTCCGAAATGAGAGGCGGGCACTATGTGATGGTTTTAGCATAGATGTGGTTGATTTGTTTTATTCTCTTCCACACTTTGAACTAATCCAGTATGTTCAGCATTGTATTACGAATGAGAGCGATGAATGCGTGTTCCAAAATGTGTGTGGAATCACAACAGGATTCTTTCTTTAACTGTTATCTTACTACCTGAGTAACACGTTTGTTGAGTGGGATGGTTGTCTTTATATGCAAAAATCTGGTGTGTGCATTGGTGCCAAGGTAGCTCCCATTCTCAGTTACATTTATCTAAGCAGGGTTGACATGAAAGTTGAGACTGATCTAGCCGGTTATTGCATATGCATTTTCTGTTATGTGGATGATTACCTGGTGCTGGCTAGGTCCGTGAATCCAGAATTTGTGTCAAATGTTCATAGTTTTGCACGTAATTAGTCGGAGCTGAGGTTCACACATGAAGTCCCTCAAGAAAGTCTTGCAGTTCCTTAATTAAAATTCTCTTTCGAACCCAACCATGTCTGTTGGCAGTATTCCCCTAGAAGTGAAAAGTCCCTTTTGAATTACAGGTCTTTTCATTCAAAGCTTGCAAAAAGTGGCATCGTTACGGGATGCTTAGGCATGGCAGTAAAGAAATCTTATCACAAAATGATGCTTAGTCTCTTAGCCCAAATAGACAGATCTAGGTAAGCTGGTTTCTGGGACTCAGTTCTCGTTTCAAGTGCAGACAGTCCTCCATGAGCTGAAATCGTCTGCAAGTACCTCGGGGCTGGAAAAGGATTCGGAAGAAGGGAGAAGAAAGGTAGTGGGTTATGCCATATGTCCACACGCTATCGCACCGGATTAAAAAGAGTCGGAAGCAAGCATGGGGCAAAGGTTCTGTTCCCTGCACCTAACAAGCTAGAGAGTGGGGGCGGCAGTTCAAAGAAAGCATCAAGGGCGCAGAAGAAATGCTTGCAACATAAATCATGAAAATAGATGGTGTAGAAGAGAAGACTGGCGTAGCGTATCAAATCCCTCAGTCCTGTGACCTTACCTACATAGGTCGAATTGGCCGCTGCGTTAACGTGCGGCTCATGGAGCACGCTAATTCTTTAGGAAAGAAACTAACCTAGCTAAGCATTGTTTCACGTGCAAATGTACGCCATTTTTTTGACGATACTGATGTCTTGTTCGCTCATTCTGACCAGCGCACTAGAGAAGTAGCTGAGGCGTTTTATATTATCAGAAAAAGTAATGGGTGCGTAAGTATGCCATCTGTTACATTATCGCTTCGAGAAATCAATATGCTACTTAGTGGGTAGTGGTTCTACAGATATTCACATGCTTTTAAAGCAGTTTTTTCCTTGTACTAGCACTAGGAGTCTTGCTGACACTGCGCATGTGCGCTGTTTTTTCGTGTGTGTATATATGACGTGCTTCTTCGTAATAATAAATCTGTTGTAAGTTCAGCGGTGGTTTGTGTGTCTCGTCTCTTACATGGTCCGTGTGGGTTTGCGCTTTTGAACCACCAGTATGGATCAACACCAACTAGCGCAATGTGCAGTTTTTCTGCAATTTAATTTCTTCTTGACGCTGTTTCGGTTTCATCAGTCAAACGATGACTGTGACATGTAGTTGGTGTTTAATTCACATGAGGCATAAAAAATCGGTTACAACAATGCCGACAGGTCATTTTTTGTCATTCCAGGTCTTGGAAGAGGCTGGAATAAATGTCGTAGTCAATTAAAGCTACATATCAGTGATTGTATTAGTTTTTCTAGTTGCATCATATGACCAAAACATCAACTTGACGACAGTCGGCGTTCGGTCGATGAAACCAAAACAGCATGAGAGAAGAAATTCGATTATAAATTATTTAGCGGGGTTGTAGGCAAGTACTACCTGGTAATCCATGTATTTTATTATCTAACGCATCATTTGACAGAAGAAAGCACGCAATAAATTTAGGTGTCTATATTCCTTTAATGGCTCATGCACCTTTCGGTTATTCTTATTTTGGATATTTATGTTTATTATGGTTACGGATATTAACAGCAAAAGTAATTTGCTGATATTTCAAGCATTGCACATTGTAGCATTGCATACGGCTGTAAAGCATTTCCTGAAAGATGTGACTATAATACTTTGGAAAGTGATTTTTATCCACCATACTGAATCTCAATTTGATGTGTGTGTTTATTTGTTCACTTTTACATCTGCTATGCAGCGCAGAATTCCAACAGCCACCATGGAAGGCAACAACAGAGTGGCTGCCTTCGTGCTGGGGGCGAGAGACTGGGATGGTGGTCGGAAAGTTCGGATGATGGGGGCGGACCCTTCACCCCAGTAATTGGGCTTTGTATGCAAGAATGCCCAAAATGTCTTGCAAAAACAAATAGATAAATAAGAAACATTCTTACTTGCATTGTAATTTCAGTAGTAACATGTACACAAAAAATACTGATGAAGTGAAGAAAGCCTCTCTGGGTTGGCAAGGTGGGCATTAAGTCTAATTGGGTCGGTGGGCGGCCCAAAGGCATACAGCTATTGGTTCTATATGGGTTACCTTTGTTGACTTCCCGCAAGTTATCACCTAAGAAGCCCACTGGGACCAGAACGGCTAGACCACAGGGGCCCAACTAGCCCACGGAGGCCTGACACGGGCCTGCCCACGAAGGCCCGGCACGGGCCAGCCCACGGAGGCCCGGCACGGGCTAGCCCACGGAGGCCCGGCACGAGCCAGGCCACAGAGGCCCGACACGGGCCAGCCCACGGAGGCCCGGTACGGGCCTGCCCAAGGTAATCTAGCACGGCGCCTTGTGGGGCTATGCAGTAAGCCCACTGGGCAGCCCTTGAGGGTCCCCCCGATGCCGAGTCGCAAATCCCGCACATATCCCATGTCGGGCCCCTATGGGCACCTCGTGCCGGGCCCACAAGGGCCCTCAGTACAGAGCCCCATTTGTGCTACTGGGGTGTTGAAGAAAATTCATGTTATAGAAACCTATTGTTGGAGAAACTCTCTGTTGCAGAAACTTCATGTTTGAGAAACTCAATTTTGGAGAAACTCGTTGTTGGAGAAACAACCTGTTGGAGAAATTCTGTGCTGGAGAAATTTCGTGTTGAAGAAACTTCCTGTCAGAGATGCTCCCTGTGGAGAAACTCCATATTTGAGAAGCTCTATGCTGGACAAAACTACCTGTTGGATAGACTCTATATTGGAGAAACTTTATGTTGCAGAAGTCCCTGTGGAGAAACTCTATTTTAGACAAAAATTCCTGTTCAATAAACTCAATCTTGGATAAACTCCATGCTACAAAAAGTCCGTGCTGGAAAAATTTCATGTTGGAGAAACTCCATGCTGGAGAAACTTCGGTTGCTGAAACTTCCTATTGGAGAAAATTCCTGATGGAGAAACTCTCTGTCAGAGAAAATCCCTGTAGGAGAAACTCCATGTTGGAGAAATCTATGTTGGAGAAATCCCCTGTTGGAGAAACTCTATATAGGCGAAACTCTATGTTGGAGAAACTCCATTTGTGGAGAAACTTCCTATGGGAGAAACTCCCTCTTAGAGAAACTCCTTGTTGGAGAATCTCCATCAAAGAGAAACTGTTGGAGAAACTCTCTATTAGAGAAAATTCATGGAGAAACTTTCTGTTGGAGAAACTCTCCGTGGAGAAACTCTAATGTTTGAGAAACTTCAGTGAGGAAAAAATCCACGTTGAAGAAACAACCTTTCGGAGAAACTCCATGGTGGAAAAGGTCCATTTTGGAGAAAATTCATGTTGGAGAAACTCCCTGTTGGAGAAACATGCTGTTATAAAATCTCCATTTTAGAGAAACCCTCTGTTGCAGGAACTTCATGTTGCAGAAACCCCCTTTTGGAGAAATTCCCTGCTGGATAAGCTCCATGTTGCAGAAACTCTATCTTGGAGAAAATCCATGTAGGCGAAACTCTATGTTGGAGAAACTCCCTATTGGAGAAACTGCCTCCTTGAGAAACTCTATGTTGGCGAATCTCCCTCTTAGGGAAAATGTTGGAGAAACTCTGTTAGAAAAATTTCGTGATGGAGAAACACTCTGTTGTAGAAATTCTACGTTGCAGAAACTCTATGTTGGAGAATTTCCCTGTAGGACAAGCTCCCTGCTGGGGAACTGCTTGTTTGAGAAACTTGATTTTGGAGAAACACTATGTTCGAGAAACTTTATGTTGGAGAAACTCCATGTTGGAGAAATTTCCTGTTGGAGAAGGTCTGTCTAGAAACTCCATGTTTGAGAAAGTCTATGCTGGACAAAATTACCTGTTGGATAAACTCTATGTTGTTGAAACACTGTTGCTGAAGCTCTCTGTGGTGAAACTATCTTCAAGAAACTCCGTGTTGAATAAACTCAATCTTGGAGAAACTCTATGTTACAGAAAGTCCATGTTGGAAAAATTTCATGTTGGAGAACCTCCATGTTGGAGAAACTCCCGGTTGGAGAAATTATGTTGGAGAAAATCCGTTCTGGTGAAAGTCCATGTTGAAGAAAGTCCATTTTGGAGAAACTCTGTTGGCGAAGCTCCATGTTAGAGAAACCTGTTGGAGATATTTACTTTTGGAGAAACGTCATGTTATAGAATTTCCTTGTTGGAGAAACTCTGTTGCAGAAACTTCATGTTACAGAAACTCTATTTTGGAGAAGCTTCATGTTGGAGAAACTCTATGTTGAAGAAACTCCATGTTGCAGAAACAACTTGTGGAGAAACTGCATGTTTGAGAAACTCCATGTAGGAGAAATTACCTGTTGGATAAACTCCATGTTAGAGAAACTCCAGGCTGGAGAAACTCAATGTTGGAGAAACTCCGTGTTGGAGAAAGTCTACGCTGCAGACATTCCCTGTGGAGAAACTCTATCTTAGAGAAACTCCTTGTTGAATAAGCTAAATCTTGGAAAAACTTCATGTTGCAGACACTCCATGTTGGAAAAACTCAGCGCTGGATAAACTTCATGTTGCAGAATTTCCATGTTGAAGAATCTTTCTGTTGGAGAATTTCTAGGTGGAGAAACTCCGTGCTGGAGAAAGTAAATGTTGGAAAAACTTCTTGTTGGATAAACTCCATGCTGGAGAAACTTCATGTTGAAGAAACTCTCTGTTAGAGAAAGTCAGTTGATAAACTGCCTTTTGAAGAAAATCATGTTGGAGAAACTCCGTGTTGGAGACACCCCCTGTTAGAGAAACTCCATGTTGCAGAAACGGTAGGAGAAACTGCCTGTTGGAGAAACTATATGTTGGAGAAACTCCATCGTGCAGAAACAACTTGTGGAGAAGCTCCATGTTGGATAAATTACCTGTTGGATAAACTCCACATTTGAGAAATTTCATGTAGCAGAAAGTCCATGTTGAAGGAAGTCCCTGTTAGAGAAACCTGTTTCAGATACTCCCTGATCGAGAAACTCCTTTTTGGAGAAACGTTGCTTTAGAAATTCCATGCTGGAGAAAGTACCTGTTGGATAAACTCCATGTTGTAGAAACTCCATGTTGGCGAAGCTTTATGTTAGAGAAAAGTGTTGGAGATACTCTCTGTTGGAGAAACTTGTTATCGAAACTGCATGTTGGAGAAACTCTGTTGCTGAAACTCCATGTTGCTGAAGCTCCCTGCTGGATAAACTCCACGATGGCGAAACTCTATGTTGCAGAAACTTATTGGAGAAAGTGCCAGTTGGAGAAACTCCTTGTTGCAGAAACTTCATGTTGGACAACATTTCTATTGGAGAAACTCCCTGTTGGCGAAGCTTCCTGTTAGAGAAACGTTTTGGAGATGCTCCCTGGTGGGGAAATTTCGTGTGGAAAAAACTCCGCGCTGAAGAAACTTCAAGTTGGAGAAACTCGCAGTTGGAGAAACGGTTGGGCAATCTTCCTGTTGGAGAAAGTCCAGGTTATAGAAACTTCATGTTGGAGAAAATTCATGTTTTAGAAACTCCATGCTGGAGAAATTTCCGGTTGGATAAACTCCACGTTTGAGAAACTCAATTTTGCAGAAGCTCCTTGTGGAGAAACTCTAAGAGAAACTCCGTGTTGGATAAGCTTAATAATGGAGAAACTCCATGTTGCAGAAAGACCATGTTGGAAAAACTCCATGTTGGAAAAACTTCATGTTGGAGAAACTCCCTGTTGGAGAAACTCTCTGTTGGAGAAACTCTATGTTGGAGAAACTCCTGGTTCGAGAAACTCTCTCTTAGAGAAACTCTATTATGGAGAAACTCTATGTTGGAGAAACAACCTGTTGGAGAATCTCCAGGCAGGACAAATTCGGTGTTGCAGAAACTCCCTGTTAGAGATACTCCCTGTGGAGAAGCTCCATGTTTGAGAAACTCTATGCTGGACATGTTTTCCCGTTGAATAAGCTGGATAAACTCCTGCTGGATAAACTCCACGATGGCGAAACACCATGTTGCAGGAACTTCTTATTGGAGAAACTGCCTGTTGGAGAAACTTTATGTTGCAGAAACTTCATGTTGGACAACCTTCCTATTGGAGAAACTCCCTGTTGGTGAAGCTCCTTGTTAGACAAAATTGTTGGAGATGCTCCCTGGTGGAGAAATTTCGTGTGGGAAAAACTCCTTGCTGAAGAAACTTCATGTTGGTGAAACTCGCAGTTGGGGAAACGGTTGGGCAATCTTTCTGTTGGAGAAAGTCTAGGTTATAAAAATTTCATGTTGGAGAAAATCCATGTTTTATAAACTCCATGCTGGAGAAATTACTGGTTGGATAAACTCCACGTTTGAGAAACTCAATTTTGCAGAAACTTCATGTGGAGAAACTCTATCTTGAGAAACTCCGTGTTGGATAATCTCAATCATGGAGAAACTCTATGTTGCAGAAAGACCATGTTGGAAAAACTCCATCTTGGAGAAACTTCATGTTGGAGAAACTCCCTGCTGCAGAATCTACATGCTGGAGAAACTCCACGTTGGAGAAACTCCATGTTGAAGAAACTGCTGTTTGCGAAGCTTCAGATACGCCCTGTTGAAGAAACTTCATGTTTGAGAAACTCGTTGTCGGATAAACTTTATGTTGGAGAAACACCATGTTGCAGAAACTCCAAGTTGGAGGAGCTCCTTGTTGGAGAAACTCAATGTTGCAGAAACTCTATGTTGGAGAAACTCCCTGTCAGAGAAACTCTTGGAAAAACTTCCTGTTGGAGAAAATTCATGTTACAGAAATTTCCTGTTGGAGAAACTCCATGTTGAGAAACTCCATTTTGGAGAAACTGCATGTTGGAGAAACAACCTGTTGGAGAAATTTCATGCTGGAGAAATTCCGTGTTGGAGAAAGTTCCTTTTGGAGAAACTTCATGTTGTAGAAACTCCGGTTTGGAGAAACTCTCTGTTGGTGAAACTGGATGTTGTAGAAACTCTATGTTGTAGAAATTTCATGTTGGAGATACTCCATATTGGACAAACTCCGTGTTTCAGAAACTCCATGTTGGAGAAATTGCCTTTTGGAGAAACTCTATGTTGTAGAAACTCCCTCTTGGAGAAATTCCATGTTGGAGAAGCTCTATGTTGGAGAAAGTCTCTGTTGGCAAAACATCATGTTAGAGAAACCTGTTGCAGATACTCCCTGTTGGCGAAACTCCATATTAAAGAAACTTGTTGCATATACTCCCGGTTGAAGAAACGGCGCGTTGGAGAAACTGCATTTTTGAGAAACTGTTGCAGAAAGTCCACGTTGCAGAAGCTCCATGTTTGTGAAACTCCATTGGAGAACCTCCCAGTTCGAGAAATTCTGTTGGAAAATCTCTGTGCTGGAGGAAGTAACTCTCTGTTGGCGAAGCTTCATTTTAGAGAAACCTGTTGGAGAAACTTCATGTTATAGAAACTATATGTTGGAGAAACACTGTTGCAGAAACTTCATGTTGCAGAAACTCCATTTTGGAGAAACTCTGCTGGATAAACTCCATGTTGTACATACTCTATGTAGGAGAAACTCTCTTTGGAGAAACTCCAAGTTTGAGAAACTCCACGTTGGAGAAACTCCTTGTTGGAGAAACTCTATGTTAGAGAATCTCTTTTGGAGAAACTGCTGGAGAAACTTTCTGTTGGAGAAAATCCCTGATGAAGAAACTCCCTCTCAGAGAAAGTCCCTGTAGGAGAAAGTCCAGGTTGGAGAAATCTATGTTGAAGCTTCCTGTTGGAGAAACTCCCTATTGAAGAAACTCCCTCTTAGAAAAACTGGTGGAGAAACTCTCTGTTAGAGAAAATTCATGATAGAGAAACTTTGTCAGAGAAACTCTCCGTGGAGAAACTCAATGCTTGAGAAACTTCATTTTGGAGAAACTTCGTGTTGGAGAAACAACCTGTTGGAGAAACTCCATGCTGGAGAAAGTCAATGTTGGACAAACTTCATGTTGGAGAAACTCCCTGTTGCAGAAACTCTGTTGGAGAAACTCCCTGTTGGAGAAACTCCCTGTGGAGAGAGTCTGTTTGAGAAACTATGCCGGACAAAATTACCTGATGGATAAACTCTATGTTGAGGAAACTCCATGTTGCAGAAGCTCACCGTGGACAAGCTATCTTAGAGACACTCCATGTTGGATAAACTCAATCTTGGAGAAACTGCATGTTGCGGAACCTTCATGTAGGAAAAATTCTATGTTGGTGAAACTCCATAATGGAGAAACGTGCTGTTGGAGAAATTCTATGTTGGATAAACTCCGTGCTGGAGGAAGTAAATGTTGGAGAAAGTTCATGTTGGAGTAACTCTCTGTTGCCAAAGCTGCATGTTAGAGAAATCTGTTGGAGATACTCCCTGTTGGAGAAACTTCATGTTATAGAAACTCAATGTTGGAGTACTCTTTTTTGCAGAAACTTCATGTGGTAGAAACTCCATTTTGGAGAAACTTCGTACTGCATAAACTCCATGTTGCAGAAATTTCATGTTGCAGAAACTCTATGTTAGAGAAACTCCTGGTTCGAGAAACTCTCTCTTATAGAAACGCCATGTTGGAGAATCTCTCTGTTGGAGAAACTTCCTGATGGAGAAACTTTGTGGAGAAACTCCATGTTTGAGAAACTCCATTTTGGAGAAACTCTATGTTGCCGGAACAACCTGCTGGAGAAACTCCATGCTGTACAAATTCGGTGTTGGAGAAACTTCTTTGAGAAAATTCATGTTGCAGAAACTCCCTGTGGAGAAGCTCCATGTTTGAGAAACTCTATGCTGGACATGTTTTCCCGTTGAATAAGCTCCATGTTGGAGAAGCTCTATGTTGCAGAAGATCCCTGTGGAGAAACTTTCTTAGAGAACCTACGGCTTGGATGAACTCAATCTTGGAGAAAATTCATGTTACAGAAAGTCTATGTTGGAGAAACTCCGTGCTGGTGAAAGTCCTTGTTTGAGAAAGTCCATTTCGGAGAAACTCTGTTGGCGAAGCTTCATGTTAGAGAAACTTGTTGGAGATGCTTACTGTTGGAGAAGCTTCATGTTATAAAAACTCCTTGTTGGAGAAACACTCTGTTGCAGAAACTCCACGTTACAGAAACAACATGTGGAGAAATTGCATGTTTGAAAGACTCCATGTTGGAGAAATTATATGTTGGATAAACTCCATGATGGAGAAACTTAATGTTGAAGAAACTCCCTGTTGGAGAAACTGTGTGGTAGAAACATCCTGTTAGAGAAAATACATGTTGGAGAAACTCCCTGTTGGAGAAACTGCCTGTGGATAAACACTATATTTGGGACACTCTTTTTTGGAGAGACAACGTGTTGGATAAACTCTATGTTGGAAAAACTCCATGTTGCAGAAGCCCTCTGCGGAGAAACTCTTTCTTAAAGAAACTGTGTTGGATAAACTCAATCTTATAGAAACTCTTTGTTGCAGAAATTCCCTGTTGGCGAAACTTCATGTTGGAGAAACTCCCTGCTGCAGAATCTCCATGCTGGAGAAATTCAACGTTGGAGAAACTCTATGTTGGAGAAACTGCTGTTGGCGAAGCTTCATGTTAGAGAAACCTTTTGGAGATACATCCTGTTGAAGAAACTTCATGTTTGAGAAACTCGTTGTTGGTTAAACTCTAAGTTGTAGAAACTCCATGTTGCAGAAACTCCATGTTGGAGAAACTCCCTGTTGGAGAAACAACCTTTTGGAGAAAATGTTAGAGAAGCTTCCTGTTAGAGCAACTCTCTCTCAACACGGATGTCGCCAAATACAGAATGCCGTGAAGGAAGCCGAAAGCTCGGTCGCTGGTTAAGACAAGTTAAAGAAAAAAGCGGCAGCTGACGAGGAGCCTAAAGTGGCGAGTGGGGCTGCCGCCATCTAAGCGGTCCTAAAGCAGGCTATGCCTTTCCTGCAGTGGATTTCGTGTATTTTATTGGCTCGTGGTTAGCTCTCAACACGCATGTCGCCAAACACAAAATGCCATGAAGGAAGCTGAAAGCTCTGTCGCTGGTTAAGACAAGCTAAAGAAAAAAGCGCCAGCTGACGAGGCGCCTCAAGAGGCGAGTGGGGCTACCCCCATCTAAGCCATACTATAGCAGGCTATGCCTTTCCTGCAGTGGATTTTCTGTATTTCATTGGCTCGTATTTAGATCTAAACACGGACGTCGCCAAACACAGAATGCCGTGAAGGAAGACGAAAGCTCTGTCGCTGGTTAAGACAAGTTAAAGAAAAAAGCGCCAGCTGACGAGGAGCCTAAAGCGGCAAGTGGGGCTGCCGCCATCTAAGCCATCTTTGAGCAGGCGTTAACTTTCCTGCAGTGGATTTCGTGGATTTCATTGGCTCGTGGTTAGCCCTCAACACGCATGTCGCCAAACACAAAATTCCGTGAAGGAAGCGGAAAGCTCTGTCGCTGGTTAAGACAAGTTAAAGAAAAAAGCCTCAGCTGACGAAGCGCCTCAAGAGGCGAGTGGGGGTACCGCCATCTAAGCCATCCTAGAGCAGGCTATGCCTTTCCTGCTGTGGATTTCGTGTATTTCATTGGCTCGTGGTTAGCTCCCAACACCCATTTCGCCAAACACAAAATGCCGTGAAAGAAGCTGAAAGCTCTGTCGCTGGTTAAGACAAGTTAAAGAAAAAAGCGTCAGCTCACGAAGCTCCTCAAGAGGCGAGTGTGGCTACCGCCATCTAAGCCATCCTATAGCAGGCTATGCCTTTCCTGCAGTGTATTTCGTGTATTTCATTTGCTCGTGGTTCGCTCTCAACACGCATGTCAACGAACACAAAATGCCGTGAAGGAAGCTGAAAGGTCTGTCGCTGGTTAAAACAAGTTAAAGAAAATATTGTCAGGCGAGTGGGGCTACCACCATCTAAGCGGTCCTAGAACAGGGTATTCGTTTCCTGCAGTGCATTTTGTGCAGTTCATTGGCTTGTGGTTAGCTCCCAACACCCATGTCGCCAAACACAAAATGCCGTGAAGGAAGTTGAAAACTGTCGCTGGTTAAGACAAGTTAAAGAAAAATCATCAGCTCATGAGGCGCCTTAAGATGCGCGTGGGGCTACCGACATCTAAGCCGTCCTTGCAAAGGCTATTCGTTTTCTGCAGTGCATTTTGTGCATTTCATTGGCTCGTGGTTAGCTCTCTACACGCATGTCGCCAAACATTAAATTCCGTAAAGAAAGCTGTGAGCCCTGCTGCTGGTGAAGACAAGTTAAGAAAAAGAGTGTCAGCTGACGAAGCTCCTCAAGAGGTGAGTGGGAATAAAACCATCTAAGCCGTCCTATAACAGGCTATGCCTTTCTTGCAGTGGATTTCGTGCATTTCATTGGCTCGTGGTTAGCTCTCAACACGATTATCGCCAAACAAAATGCCGTGAAGGAAGCTTACAGCTCTGTGGCTGGTCAACACAAGTTAAAGAAAAGCATCAGCTCACGTGGCGCCTCAAGCGGCGATTGGTGCTGCCGCCATCTAAGCAGTGCTTGCAAATGCTATTCTTTTTCTGCAGTGCATTTCGTGCATTTCATTGGCTCGTGGTTAGCTCTCAACACGCGTGTCGCAAAACGTTAAATTCCGTAAAGGAAGCTGTGAGCCCTGCTGCTGGTGAAGACAAGTTAAGAAAAAGATTGTCAGCAGACGAAGCTCCTCAAGAGGTGAGTGGAAATAAAACCATCTAAGCCGTACTTGAGCAGACTATGCCTTTACTGCCGTAGATTTCGTGTATTTCATTGGGTCCTGGTTAGCTCTGAACACGCATGTCGCCAAACACAGAATGCCATGAAAGAAGCTGAAAGCTCTGCCGCTCGTTAAGACAAGCTAAAGAAAAAAGCGCCAGCTGACGCGGCACGTCAAGAGTGGAGTGGGGCTACCGCCATCTAAGCCATCCTAGAGCAGACTATTCCTTTCCTGCCGTGGATTTCGTGTATTTCATTGGCTCCTGGTTAGCTCTGAACACGCATTTCGCCAAACACAGAATGCCGTGAAGGAAGCCGAAAGCTCTGTCGCTAGTTAAAACAAGTTAAAGAAAATGCTGCAGCTCACGAGGCGTCTCAAGAGGCGAGTGGGGCTACCGCCATCTAAGCCGTCCTAGCAAAGGCTATTCGTTTTCTGCAGCGCATTTCGTGCATTTCATTGGCTTGTGGTTAGCTCTCAACACGCGTGTCGCCAAACATTAAATTCCGTAAAGGAAGCTGTGAGCCCTGCTGCTGGTGAAGACAAGTTAAGAAAAAGAGTGTCAGCTGATGAAGCTCCTCAAGAGGTGAGTGGGAATAAAACCATCTAAGCCGTCCTATAACAGGCTATACCTTTCTTGCAGTGGATTTCGTGCATTAATTGGCTCGTGGTTACCTCTCAACACCATTATCGCCCAACACAAAATGCCATGAAGGAAGCTGAAAGCTCTGTCGCTGGTTAAGACATGCTAAAGAAAATGCGCCAGCTGACGAGGCACCTCAAGACTGGAGTGGGGCTAATGCCATCTAAGCCATCCTAGAGCAGACTATGCCTTTCCTGCCGTAGAATTCGTGTATTTTATTGGCTCCTGGTTAGCTCTAAACACGCATGTCGCCAAACACAGAATGCCGTGAAGGAAGCCGAAAGCTCTGTCGCTGGTTAAGACAAGTTAAAGAAAAAATTGTCAGCTGACGAAGCGCCTCAAGTGGCGCGTGGGGCTATCCCCATCTAAGCCATCCTATAGCAGGCTATGCCTTTCCTGCAGTGGATTTCGTGTATTTCATTGGCCCGTGGTCAGCTATCAACACGCGTGTCGCCAAACATAAAATTCCCTGAAGGAAGCTGTGAGACCTGCAGCTGGTGAAGGCAAGTTATGAAAACAATGTCAGCTGACGATTCGAATCAAGAGGCGAGTGGGGCTACCCCTATCTAAGCATTACTATAGCAGGCTATGCCTTTCCTGCAGTGGAATTTGTGTATTTCATTGGTTCGTAGTTAGCTCTCAACACGGATGTCGCCAAACACAGAATGCCGGAAGGAAGCCGAAAGCTCTGTCGCTGGTTAAGACAAGTTAAAGAAAAAAGCGCAAGCTGACGAGGCGCCTAAAGCCGCGAGTGGGGCTACCGCCATCTAAGCCATCCTAGACAGGCTATGCCTTTCCTGCTGTGGATTTCGTTTATTTCATTGGCTCGTGGTTAGCTCCCAACTCGCATGTCGACAAACACAAAATGCCGTGAAGGAATCTGAAAGCTCTGTCGCTGTTTAAGACAAGTTAAAGAAAAAAGCCGCAGCTGACGAAGCACCTCAACAGGCGAGTGGGGCTACCGCCATCTAAGCCATCCTAGAGCAGGCTATGCCTTTCCTGCAGTGGATGTTGTGTATTTCATTGGCTCGTAGTTAGCTCTCATCACGGATGTCGCCAAACACAGAATGCCGGAAGGAAGCCGAAAGCTCTGTCGCTGGTTAAGACTAGTTAAAGATAAAAGCGCAAGCTGACGAGGCGCCTGAAGAGGCGAGTGGGGCTTCCCCCATCTAAGCCAACCTATAGCAGGCTATGCCTTTCCTGCAGTAGATTTCGTGTATTTCATTGGCTCGTGGTTAGCTCTTAATACGCTTGTCGCCAAACACAAAATACCGTGAAGGAAGCTGAAAGCTCTGTCGCTGGTTAAGACAAGTTAAATAAAAAAGCGCTAGCTGACGAGGCGCCTGAAGAGGCGAGTGGGGCTTCCCCCATCTAAGCCAACCTATAGCAGGCTATGCCTTTCCTGCAGTAGATTTCGTGTGTTTCATTGGCTCGTGGTTAGCTCTCAATACGCTTGTCGCCAAACACAAAATACCGTGAAGGAAGCTGAAAGCTCTGTCGCTGGTTAAGACAAGTTAAATAAAAAAGCGTCAGACGACGAGGCGCGTAAAGAGGCGAGTGGGGCTACCGCCATCTAAGCCATCGTTGAGCAGGCTATACTTTTCCTGCAGTGTATTTCGTGTATTTCATTGGCACCTGGTTAGCTCTGAACACGCATTTCGCCAAACATAGAATGCCGTGAAGGAAGCCGAAAGCTCTGTCGCTGGTTAAGACAAGTGAAAGAAAAAGCATCAGCTCACGAGGCGTCTCAAGAGGCGAGTGGAGCTACCGCCATCTAAGCCGTCCTAGCAAAGGCTATTCGTTTTTTGCAGCGCATTTCGTGCATTTCATTGGCTTGCGGTTAGCTCTCAGCACGCGTGTCGCCAAACATTAAATTCCGTAAAGGAAGCTATGAGCCCTGCTGCTAGTGAAGACAAGTTTAGAAAAAGAGTGTCAGCTCACGAAGCTCCTCAAGAGGTGAGTGCGGATACCACCTTATAAGCCGTCCTATAACAGGCTATGCCTTTCCTGCTGTGGATTTCGTGCATTTCATTGGCTCGTGGTTAGCTCTCAACACGATTGTCGCCAAACACAAAATGCCGTGAAGAAAGCTGAAAGCTCTGTCGCTGGTTAAGACAAGTTTAAGAAAAAAGCGTCCGCTGACGAGGCGCCTCAAGAGGCTAGTGGGGCTACCACCATCTAAGCCTGTCCTAGAACAGGATAATCGTTTCCTGCAGTGTATTTCGTGCAGTTCATTAGCCTGTGGTTAGCTCTCAACACGCGTGTCGCCAAACAAAAAATTCCCTGAAGGAAGCTGTAGCTTTGAGACCTGCCGCTGGTGAAGGCAAGTTAAGAAAAAGAGTGTCAGCTGACTAGGCGCCTCAAGAGGTGAGTGGAGCTACTCTCATCTAAGCCATACTATAGCAGGCTATGATTTCCTGCTGTGGATTTTGTGTATTTCATTGGCTCGTAGTTAGCTCTCAACACGGATGTCGCCAAACACAGAATGCCGTGAAGGAAGCCGAAAGATCTGTCGCTGGTTAAAACAAGTTAAAGAAAAAAGCTTCAAGTTAGGAGGTGCCGCAAGAGGCGATCGGGGCTACCACCATCTAAGCCATCCTAGAGCAGGCTACGCCTTTCCTGCAGTGGATTTCGTGTATTTCATTGGCTCGTGGTTAGCTCTCAACACGCATGTCGCCAAACACAAAATGTCGTGAAGGAAGTTGAAAGATCTGTCGCTGGTTAAGACAAGTTAAAGAAAGAAGCGTCAGTTTACGAGGCACCTCAAGAGGCGATCGGGGCTACCACCATCTAAGCCATCGTTGAGCAGGCTATACCTTTCCTGCAGTGTATTTCGTGTATTTCATTGGATCGTCTCAACACGCATGTCGCCAAACCAAAATGTCATGTAGGAAGTTGAATACTCTGTCGCTGGTTAAGACAAGTTAAAGGAAAAATCGTCAGCTGACGAGGCGCCTCCAGAGGCGAGTGGGGCTACCACCATCTAAGCCTGTCCTAGAACAGGCTATTCGTTTCTTGCAGTGCATTTCGTGCAGTTCATTGGCCCGTGGTTAGCTCTCAACACGCGTGTCGCCAAACATAAAATTCCCTGAAGGAAGCTGTGAGACCTGCAACTGGTGAAGGCAGGTTAAGAAAAAGAATTTCAGCTGACGAGGCGCCTCAAGAGGCGAGTGGGGCTACCCCCATCTAAGCCATACTCAAGCAGGCTATGCCTTTCCTGCAGTGTATTTTGTGTATTTCATTGGCTCGTAGTTAGCTCTCAACACGGATGTCGCCAAACACAGAATGCCGTGAAGGAAGCCGAAGGCTCTGTCGCTGGTTAAGACTAGTTAAATAAAAAAGCGCAAGCTGACGAGGCGCCTAAAGCAGCGAGTGGGGGTACCGCCATCTAAGCCATCCTAGAGCAGGCTATGCCTTTCCTGCAGTGTATTTCGTGTATTTCATTGGCTCGTGGTTCGCTCTCAACTCGCTTGTCGACAAACACAAAATGCCGTGAAGGAATCTGAAAGCTCTGTCGCTGGTTAAAACAAGTTAAAGAAAAAATTGACCGCTGACGAGGCGCCTCAAGAGGCGAGTGGGGATACCACCATCTAAGCGGTCATAGAACAGGCTATTCGTTTCCTGCAGTGCATTTCGTGCTGTTCATTGGCCCGTGGTTAGCTCTCAACACGCGTGTTGCCAAACATAAAATTCTACCAAGGAAGCTATGAGACCTGCCGCTGGTGAAGGCAAGTTAAGAAAAAGAGTGTCAGCTGACGAGGCGCCTGAAGAGGTGAGTGGGGCTACCCCCATCTAAGCCAATCTATAGCAGGCTATGCCTTTCCTGCAGTGGATTTCGTGTATTTCATTGACTCCTGGTTAGCTCTCAATACGCATGTCGCCAAACACACAATGCCGTGAAGGAAGGTGAATGCTCTGTCGCTGGTTAAGATAAGTTAAAGAAAAAATCGTCAGCTGACGAGGCGCCTCAAGAGGCGAGTTGTACTACCACATTCTAAGTCTGTCCTAGAACAGGCTATTCGTTTCCTGCAGTGCTTTTCGTGCAGTTCATTGGCCCGTGGTTCGCTCTCAACACGCGTGTCGCCAAATATAAAATTCCCTCAAGGAAGCTGCGAGACCTGCCGCTGGTGAAGGCAAGTTAAGAAAAAAAAGTGTCAGCTGACGAGGCGCCTCAAGAGGCGAGTGGGGCTACCCCCATCTAAGCCATACTATAGCAGGCTATGCCTTTTTTGCTGTGGATTTCGTGTATTTCATTGGCTCGTGGTTTGCTCCCAACACCCATGTCGCCGAACACAAAATGCCGTGAACGAAGCTGAAATCTCTGTCGCTGGTTAAGACAAGTTAAAAAAAAGCGTTAGCTTACGAGGCACCTCAAGAGTGGAGTGGGGCTACCGGCTTCTAAGCCATCCTAGAGCAGACTATGTCTTTCCTGCAGTGGATTTTGTGTATTTAATTGGGTCTTGGTTAGCTCTGTACACGCATGTCGCCAAACACATAATGCCGTGAAGGAAGCCGGAAGCTCTGTTGCTGGTTAAGACAAGTTAAAGAAAAAAATCGTCAGCAGAGAAGGCGCCTCAAAGCCGATTGGGGCTACCGCCATCTAAACTGTACTAGAGAAGGAGGTGCCTTTACTGCAGTGGATTTCGTGTATTTCATTGGCTCGTGTTTAGCTCTCAACACGCGTGTCGCCAAACCCAAAACGCCGTGAAGGAAGCTGAAAGCTCTGTCGCTGGTTAAGACAAGTTTAAGAAAAAAGCGTCAGCTCACGAGGCGCTTCAAGAGGCGAGTGGGGCTACCGCCATCTATGCCGTCCTAGCAAAGGCTATTCGTTTTCTGCAGTGCATTTCGTGCATTTCATTGGCTCGTGGTTAGCCCTCAACACGCATGTCGCCAAACACAAAATTCCGTGAAGGAAGCGGAAAGCTCTGTCGCTGGTTAAGACAAGTTAAAGAAAAAAGCCTCAGCTGACGAAGCGCCTCAAGAGGCGAGTGGGGGTACCGCCATCTAAGCCATCCTAGAGCAGGCTATGCCTTTCCTGCTGTGGATTTCGTGTATTTCATTGGCTCGTGGTTAGCTCCCAACACCCATTTCGCCAAACACAAAATGCCGTGAAAGAAGCTGAAAGCTCTGTCGCTGGTTAAGACAAGTTAAAGAAAAAAGCGTCAGCTCACGAAGCTCCTCAAGAGGCGAGTGTGGCTACCGCCATCTAAGCCATCCTATAGCAGGCTATGCCTTTCCTGCAGTGTATTTCGTGTATTTCATTTGCTCGTGGTTCGCTCTCAACACGCATGTCAACGAACACAAAATGCCGTGAAGGAAGCTGAAAGGTCTGTCGCTGGTTAAAACAAGTTAAAGAAAATATTGTCAGGCGAGTGGGGCTACCACCATCTAAGCGGTCCTAGAACAGGGTATTCGTTTCCTGCAGTGCATTTTGTGCAGTTCATTGGCTTGTGGTTAGCTCCCAACACCCATGTCGCCAAACACAAAATGCCGTGAAGGAAGTTGAAAACTGTCGCTGGTTAAGACAAGTTAAAGAAAAATCATCAGCTCATGAGGCGCCTTAAGATGCGCGTGGGGCTACTGACATCTAAGCCGTCCTTGCAAAGGCTATTCGTTTTCTGCAGTGCATTTTGTGCATTTCATTGGCTCGTGGTTAGCTCTCTACACGCATGTCGCCAAACATTAAATTCCGTAAAGAAAGCTGTGAGCCCTGCTGCTGGTGAAGACAAGTTAAGAAAAAGAGTGTCAGCTGACGAAGCTCCTCAAGAGGTGAGTGGGAATAAAACCATCTAAGCCGTCCTATAACAGGCTATGCCTTTCTTGCAGTGGATTTCGTGCATTTCATTGGCTCGTGGTTAGCTCTCAACACGATTATCGCCAAACAAAATGCCGTGAAGGAAGCTGAAAGCTCTGTCGCTGGTTAAGACAAGTTAAAGAAAAAGCGTCAGCTCACGAGGCGCCTCAAGCGGCGATTGGGGCTGCCGCCATCTAAGCAGTGCTTGCAAATGCTATTCTTTTTCTGCAGTGCATTTCGTGCATTTCATTGGCTCGTGGTTAGCTCTCAACACGCGTGTCGCCAAACGTTAAATTCCGTAAAGGAAGCTGTGAGCCCTGCTGCTGGTGAAGACAAGTTAAGAAAAAGATTGTCAGCTGACGAAGCTCCTCAAGAGGTGAGTGGGAATAAAACCATCTAAGCCGTACTTGAGCAGGCTATGCCTTTACTGCCGTGGATTTCGTGTATTTCATTGGCTCCTGGTTAGCTCTGAACACGCATGTCGCCAAACACAGAATGCCATGAAGGAAGCTGAAAGCTCTGTCGCTCGTTAAGACAAGCTAAAGAAAAAAGCGCCAGCTGACGAGGCACCTCAAGAGTGGAGTGGGGCTACCGCCATCTAAGCCATCCTAGAGCAGACTATGCCTTTCCTGCCGTGGATTTCGTGTATTTCATTGGCTCCTGGTTAGCTCTGAACACGCATGTCGCCAAACACAGAATGCCGTGAAGGAAGCCGAAAGCTCTGTCGCTGGTTAAAACAAGTTAAAGAAAAATGCTGCAGCTGACGAGGCGCCTCAAGAGGCGAGTGGGGCTACCGCCATCTAAGCCGTCCTAGCAAAGGCTATTCGTTTCCTGCAGTGCATTTCGTGCATTTCATTGGCTCGTGGTTAGCTCTCAACACGCATGTCGCCAAACACAAAATTCCGTGAAGGAAGCGGAAAGCTCTGTCGCTGGTTAAGACAAGTTAAAGAAAAAAGCCTCAGCTGACGAAGCGCCTCAAGAGGCGAGTGGGGGTACCGCCATCTAAGCCATCCTAGAGCAGGCTATGCCTTTCCTGCTGTGGATTTCGTGTATTTCATTGGCTCGTGGTTAGCTCCCAACACCCATTTCGCCAAACACAAAATGCCGTGAAAGAAGCTGAAAGCTCTGTCGCTGGTTAAGACAAGTTAAAGAAAAAAGCGTCAGCTCACGAAGCGCCTCAAGAGGCGAGTGTGGCTACCGCCATCTAAGCCATCCTATAGCAGGCTATGCCTTTCCTGCAGTGTATTTCGTGTATTTCATTTGCTCGTGGTTCGCTCTCAACACGCATGTCAACGAACACAAAATGCCGTGAAGGAAGCTGAAAGGTCTGTCGCTGGTTAAAACAAGTTAAAGAAAATATTGTCAGGCGAGTGGGGCTACCACCATCTAAGCGGTCCTAGAACAGGGTATTCGTTTCCTGCAGTGCATTTTGTGCAGTTCATTGGCTTGTGGTTAGCTCCCAACACCCATGTCGCCAAACACAAAATGCCGTGAAGGAAGTTGAAAACTGTCGCTGGTTAAGACAAGTTAAAGAAAAATCATCAGCTCATGAGGCGCCTTAAGATGCGCGTGGGGCTACCGACATCTAAGCCGTCCTTGCAAAGGCTATTCGTTTTCTGCAGTGCATTTTGTGCATTTCATTGGCTCGTGGTTAGCTCTCTACACGCATGTCGCCAAACATTAAATTCCGTAAAGAAAGCTGTGAGCCCTGCTGCTGGTGAAGACAAGTTAAGAAAAAGAGTGTCAGCTGACGAAGCTCCTCAAGAGGTGAGTGGGAATAAAACCATCTAAGCCGTCCTATAACAGGCTATGCCTTTCTTGCAGTGGATTTCGTGCATTTCATTGGCTCGTGGTTAGCTCTCAACACGATTATCGCCAAACAAAATGCCGTGAAGGAAGCTTACAGCTCTGTGGCTGGTCAACACAAGTTAAAGAAAAGCATCAGCTCACGTGGCGCCTCAAGCGGCGATTGGTGCTGCCGCCATCTAAGCAGTGCTTGCAAATGCTATTCTTTTTCTGCAGTGCATTTCGTGCATTTCATTGGCTCGTGGTTAGCTCTCAACACGCGTGTCGCAAAACGTTAAATTCCGTAAAGGAAGCTGTGAGCCCTGCTGCTGGTGAAGACAAGTTAAGAAAAAGATTGTCAGCAGACGAAGCTCCTCAAGAGGTGAGTGGAAATAAAACCATCTAAGCCGTACTTGAGCAGACTATGCCTTTACTGCCGTAGATTTCGTGTATTTCATTGGGTCCTGGTTAGCTCTGAACACGCATGTCGCCAAACACAGAATGCCATGAAAGAAGCTGAAAGCTCTGCCGCTCGTTAAGACAAGCTAAAGAAAAAAGCGCCAGCTGACGCGGCACGTCAAGAGTGGAGTGGGGCTACCGCCATCTAAGCCATCCTAGAGCAGACTATTCCTTTCCTGCCGTGGATTTCGTGTATTTCATTGGCTCCTGGTTAGCTCTGAACACGCATTTCGCCAAACACAGAATGCCGTGAAGGAAGCCGAAAGCTCTGTCGCTAGTTAAAACAAGTTAAAGAAAATGCTGCAGCTCACGAGGCGTCTCAAGAGGCGAGTGGGGCTACCGCCATCTAAGCCGTCCTAGCAAAGGCTATTCGTTTTCTGCAGTGCATTTCGTGCATTTCATTGGCTTGTGGTTAGCTCTCAACACGCGTGTCGCCAAACATTAAATTCCGTAAAGGAAGCTGTGAGCCCTGCTGCTGGTGAAGACAAGTTAAGAAAAAGAGTGTCAGCTGATGAAGCTCCTCAAGAGGTGAGTGGGAATAAAACCATCTAAGCCGTCCTATAACAGGCTATACCTTTCTTGCAGTGGATTTCGTGCATTCATTGGCTCGTGGTTACCTCTCAACACCATTATCGCCAAACACAAAATGCCATGAAGGAAGCTGAAAGCTCTGTCGCTGGTTAAGACATGCTAAAGAAAATGCGCCAGCTGACGAGGCACCTCAAGACTGGAGTGGGGCTAATGCCATCTAAGCCATCCTAGAGCAGACTATGCCTTTCCTGCCGTAGAATTCGTGTATTTTATTGGCTCCTGGTTAGCTCTAAACACGCATGTCGCCAAACACAGAATGCCGTGAAGGAAGCCGAAAGCTCTGTCGCTGGTTAAGACAAGTTAAAGAAAAAATTGTCAGCTGACGAAGCGCCTCAAGTGGCGCGTGGGGCTATCCCCATCTAAGCCATCCTATAGCAGGCTATGCCTTTCCTGCAGTGGATTTCGTGTATTTCATTGGCCCGTGGTCAGCTCTCAACACGCGTGTCGCCAAACATAAAATTCCCTGAAGGAAGCTGTGAGACCTGCAGCTGGTGAAGGCAAGTTATGAAAACAATGTCAGCTGACGATTCGAATCAAGAGGCGAGTGGGGCTACCCCTATCTAAGCCATACTATAGCAGGCTATGCCTTTCCTGCAGTGGAATTTGTGTATTTCATTGGTTCGTAGTTAGCTCTCAACACGGATGTCGCCAAACACAGAATGCCGGAAGGAAGCCGAAAGCTCTGTCGCTGGTTAAGACAAGTTAAAGAAAAAAGCGCAAGCTGACGAGGCGCCTAAAGCCGCGAGTGGGGCTACCGCCATCTAAGCCATCCTAGACAGGCTATGCCTTTCCTGCTGTGGATTTCGTGTATTTCATTGGCTCGTGGTTAGCTCCCAACTCGCATGTCGACAAACACAAAATGCCGTGAAGGAATCTGAAAGCTCTGTCGCTGTTTAAGACAAGTTAAAGAAAAAAGCCGCAGCTGACGAAGCACCTCAACAGGCGAGTGGGGCTACCGCCATCTAAGCCATCCTAGAGCAGGCTATGCCTTTCCTGCAGTGGATGTTCGTGTATTTCATTGGCTCGTAGTTAGCTCTCATCACGGATGTCGCCAAACACAGAATGCCGGAAGGAAGCCGAAAGCTCTGTCGCTGGTTAAGACAAGTTAAAGAAAAAAGCGTCAGCTGACGAAGCGCCTCAAGAGGCGAGTGGGGCTTCCCCCATCTAAGCCAACCTATAGCAGGCTATGCCTTTCCTGCAGTAGATTTCGTGTGTTTCATTGGCTCGTGGTTAGCTCTCAATACGCTTGTCGCCAAACACAAAATACCGTGAAGGAAGCTGAAAGCTCTGTCGCTGGTTAAGACAAGTTAAATAAAAAAGCGTCAGACTGACGAGGCGCCGTCAAGAGGCGAGTGGGGCTACCGCCATCTAAGCCATCGTTGAGCAGGCTATGCCTTTCCTGCAGTGGATTTCGTGTATTTCATTGGCTCCTGGTTAGCTCTCAACACGCATTTCGCCAAACATAGAATGCCGTGAAGGAAGCCGAAAGCTCTGTCGCTGGTTAAGACAAGTGAAAGAAAAAGCATCAGCTCACGAGGCGTCTCAAGAGGCGAGTGGAGCTACCGCCATCTAAGCCGTCCTAGCAAAGGCTATTCGTTTTTTGCAGTGCATTTCGTGCATTTCATTGGCTTGCGGTTAGCTCTCAGCACGCGTGTCGCCAAACATTAAATTCCGTAAAGGAAGCTATGAGCCCTGCCGCTGGTGAAGACAAGTTAAGAAAAAGAGTGTCAGATGACGAAGCTCCTCAAGAGGTGAGTGGGGATACCACCATATAAGCCGTCCTATAACAGGCTGTGCCTTTCCTGCAGTGGATTTCGTGTATTTCAGTGGCTCGTGGTTAGCCCTCAACACGCATGGCACCAAACACAAAATGTCGTGAAGGAAGTTGAAAGCTCTGTCGCTGGTTAAGACAAGTTAAAGAAAAAAGCGTCACCTGACGAGGCGCGTCAAGAGGCGATCGGGGCTACCACCATCTAAGCCATCGTTGAGCAGGTTATAACTTTCCTGCAGTGGATTTCGTGGATTTAATTGGCTCGTGGTTAGCTCTCAACACGCATGTCGCCAAACCAAAATGCCGTGTAGGAAGTTGAAAACTGTCGCTGGTTAAGACAAGTTAAAGAAAAAATCGTCAGGTGACGAGGCGCCTCTAGAGCCGATTGGGGCTACCGCCATCTAAACTGTCCTTGAGAAGGATATGCCTTTCCTGCAGTGGATTTCGTGTATTTCATTGGCTCGTGGTTAGCCCTCAACACGCATGGCGCCAAATACAAAATGTCGTGAAGGAAGCTGAAATCTCTGTCGCTGGTTAAGACAAGTTAAAAGCATCAGCTCACGTGGCGCCTCGAGAGGCGAGTGGGGCTACCGCCATCTAAGCCGTCCTTGCAAAGGCTATTCGTTTTCTGCAGTGCATTTCATTGACTCGTGGTTAGCTCTCAACACGCGTGTCGCCAAACATTAAATTCCTTAAAGGAAGCTGTGAGCCCTGCTGCTGGTGAAGGCAAGTTATAAAAAAGAGTGTCAGCTGACGAAGCTCCTCAAGAGGTGAGTGGGAATAAAACCATCTAAGCCGTCCTATAACAGGCTATGCCTTTCTTGCAGTGGATTTCGTGCATTTCATTGGCTCGTGGTTAGCTCTCAACACCATTATCAATAAGCACAAAATGCCGTGAAGGAAGCTGAAAACTCTGTGGCTGGTTAAGACAAGTTTAAGAAAAAAGCTTCAGCTGACGAGGCGCCTTAAGAAGCTTGTGAGGCTACCGCCATCTAAACCATCCTAGAACAGGCTATGCCTTTCCTTCAGTGGATTTCGTGTATTTCATTGGCTCATGGTTTGCCCTCAACACGCATTTCGCCAAACACAAAATGTCGTGAAGGATCCTGAAATCTCTGTCGCTGGTTAAGACAAGTTAAAGAAAAAAGTGTAACCTGACGAGGCGCCTCTTGAGACGATCGGGGCTACCACCATCTAAGCCATCGTTGAGCAGGCTATAACTTTCGTGCATTAGATTTCGTGGATTTCATTGGCCTCTGTTTAGCTCTCAACACGCGTTCGCCAAACCAAAATGCCGTGAAGAAAGCTGAAAGCTCTGTCGCTGGTTAAGACAAGTTAAAGAAAAAGCGTCAGCTCACGAGGCGCCTCAAGAGGCGAATGGGGCTACCGCCATCTAAGCCGTCCTAGCAAAGGCTATTCGTTTTCTGCAGTGCATTTCGTGCGTTTCATTGGCTTGTGGTTAGCTCTCAACACGCGTGTCGCCAAACGTTAAATTCCGTAAAGAAAGCTATGAGCCCTGCCGCTGGTGAAGGCAAGTTAAGAAAAAGAGTGTCAGCTGAGGAGGCGCCTCAAGAGGCGGGTGGGGCTACCCCCATCTAAGCGATCCCATAGCAGGATATGCCTTTCCTGCAGGAATTTCGTGTATTTCATTGGCTCGTAGTTAGCTCTCAACACGGATGTCGGCAAACACAAAATGCCGTGAAGAAAGCTGAAAGCTCTGTCGCTGGTTAAGACAAGTTAAAGACAAAAACGTCAGCTGACGAAGCGCCTCAAGAGGGGAGTGGGGCTACCGCCATCTAAGCCATCCTAGAGTAGGCTATGCCTTTCCTGCAGTGTATTTCGTGTATTTCATTGGCTCGTGGTTCGTTCTCAACACGCATGTCGACAAACACAAAATGCCGTGAAGGAAGCTGAAAGCTCTGTCGCTGGTTAAAACAAGTTAAAGAAAAAATTGTCAGCTGACGAAGCGCCTCAACAGGTGAGTGGGGCTACCCCCATCTAAGCCATCCTACTGCAGGCTATGCCTTTCCTGCAGTGGATTTCGTGTATTTCATTGGCTCGTGGTTAGCTCTCAATACGCATGTCGCCAAACACACAATGCCGTGAAGGAAGCTTAAAGCTCGGTCGCTGGTTAAGACGAGTTAAAGAAAAAAGCTTCAGCTTATGTGGCGCCGCAAGAGGCGAACGGGGCTACCACCATCTAAGCCAATCTAGAGCAGGCTATGCCTTTCCTGCAGTGGATTTCGTGTGTTTCATTGGGTCGTGGTTAGCTCTCAACACGCATGTCGCCAAAAACAAAATGTCGTGAAGGAAGTTGAAAGATCTGTCGCTGGTTAAGACAAGTTAAAGAAAAAAGCGTCAGTTTACGAGGCGCTTCAAAAGGCGATCTGGGCTACCACCATCTAAGCCATCGTTGAGCAGGCTATACCTTTCCTGCAGTGGATTTCGTGTATTTCATTGGATCGTCTCAACACGCATGTCGCCAAACCAAAATGCCATGTAGGAAGTTGAATACTCTGTCGCTGGTTAAGACAAGTTAAGGAAAAAATCGCAGCTGACGAGGCGCCTCAAGAGGCGATTGGAGCTACCACCATCTAAGCCTGTCCTAGAACAAGGTATTCGTTTCGTGCAGTACATTTCGTGCAGTTAATTGGCCCGTGGTTAGCTCTCAACACGCTTATCGCCAAACATAAAATTCCCTGAAGGAAGCTGTGAGACCTGCAGCTGGTGAAGGCAAGTTAAGAAAAAGAATGTCAGCTGACGAGGCGAATCAAGAGGCGAGTGGGGATACCCCTATCTAAGCCATACTATAGCAGGCTATGCCTTTCCTGCAGTGGATTTTGTGTATTTCATTGGCTCGTAGTTAGCTCTAAACACGCATGTCGCCAAACACAGAATGCCGTGAAGGAAGCCGAAAGCTCTGTCGCTGGTTAAGACAAGTTAAAGAAAAAATCGTCAGCTGAGGAGGCGCCTCAAGAGCCAATTGGGGCTACCGCCATCTAAACTGTCCTTGAGAAGGAGATGCCTTTCCTGCAGTGGATTTCGTGTATTTCATTGGCTCGTGTTAAGCTCTCAACACGCGTTTCGCCAAACCCAAAGCGCCGTGAAGGAAGCTGAAATCTATGTCGCTGGTTAAGAAAAGGTAAAGAAAAAGCATCAGCTGACGAGGCGCCTCAAGAGGTGAGTGGGGCTACCGCCATCTAAGCCGTCCTTGCAAAGGCTATTCGTTTTCTGCAGTGCATTTTATTGGCTCGTGGTTAGCTCTCAACACGCGTGTCGCCAAACATTAAATTCAGTAAAGGAAGCTGTGAGCCCTGCTGCTAGTGAAGACAAGTTTAGAAAAAGAGTGTCAGCTCACGAAGCTCCTCAAGAGGTGAGTGCGGATACCACCTTATAAGCCGTCCTATAACAGGCTATGCCTTTCCTGCTGTGGATTTCGTGCATTTCATTGGCTCGTGGTTAGCTCTCAACACGATTGTCGCCAAACACAAAATGCCGTGAAGAAAGCTGAAAGCTCTGTCGCTGGTTAAGACAAGTTTAAGAAAAAAGCGTCCGCTGACGAGGCGCCTCAAGAGGCTAGTGGGGCTACCACCATCTAAGCCTGTCCTAGAACAGGATAATCGTTTCCTGCAGTGTATTTCGTGCAGTTCATTAGCCTGTGGTTAGCTCTCAACACGCGTGTCGCCAAACAAAAAATTCCCTGAAGGAAGCTGTAGCTTTGAGACCTGCCGCTGGTGAAGGCAAGTTAAGAAAAAGAGTGTCAGCTGACTAGGCGCCTCAAGAGGTGAGTGGAGCTACTCTCATCTAAGCCATACTATAGCAGGCTATGCTTTCCTGCTGTGGATTTTGTGTATTTCATTGGCTCGTAGTTAGCTCTCAACACGGATGTCGCCAAACACAGAATGCCGTGAAGGAAGCCGAAAGATCTGTCGCTGGTTAAAACAAGTTAAAGAAAAAAGCTTCAAGTTAGGAGGTGCCGCAAGAGGCGATCGGGGCTACCACCATCTAAGCCATCCTAGAGCAGGCTACGCCTTTCCTGCAGTGGATTTCGTGTATTTCATTGGCTCGTGGTTAGCTCTCAACACGCATGTCGCCAAACACAAAATGTCGTGAAGGAAGTTGAAAGATCTGTCGCTGGTTAAGACAAGTTAAAGAAAGAAGCGTCAGTTTACGAGGCACCTCAAGAGGCGATCGGGGCTACCACCATCTAAGCCATCGTTGAGCAGGCTATACCTTTCCTGCAGTGTATTTCGTGTATTTCATTGGATCGTCTCAACACGCATGTCGCCAAACCAAAATGTCATGTAGGAAGTTGAATACTCTGTCGCTGGTTAAGACAAGTTAAAGGAAAAATCGTCAGCTGACGAGGCGCCTCCAGAGGCGAGTGGGGCTACCACCATCTAAGCCTGTCCTAGAACAGGCTATTCGTTTCTTGCAGTGCATTTCGTGCAGTTCATTGGCCCGTGGTTAGCTCTCAACACGCGTGTCGCCAAACATAAAATTCCCTGAAGGAAGCTGTGAGACCTGCAACTGGTGAAGGCAGGTTAAGAAAAAGAATTTCAGCTGACGAGGCGCCTCAAGAGGCGAGTGGGGCTACCCCCATCTAAGCCATACTCAAGCAGGCTATGCCTTTCCTGCAGTGTATTTTGTGTATTTCATTGGCTCGTAGTTAGCTCTCAACACGGATGTCGCCAAACACAGAATGCCGTGAAGGAAGCCGAAGGCTCTGTCGCTGGTTAAGACTAGTTAAATAAAAAAGCGCAAGCTGACGAGGCGCCTAAAGCAGCGAGTGGGGCTACCGCCATCTAAGCCATCCTAGAGCAGGCTATGCCTTTCCTGCAGTGTATTTCGTGTATTTCATTGGCTCGTGGTTCGCTCTCAACTCGCTTGTCGACAAACACAAAATGCCGTGAAGGAATCTGAAAGCTCTGTCGCTGGTTAAAACAAGTTAAAGAAAAAATTGACCGCTGACGAGGCGCCTCAAGAGGCGAGTGGGGATACCACCATCTAAGCGGTCATAGAACAGGCTATTCGTTTCCTGCAGTGCATTTCGTGCTGTTCATTGGCCCGTGGTTAGCTCTCAACACGCGTGTTGCCAAACATAAAATTCTACCAAGGAAGCTATGAGACCTGCCGCTGGTGAAGGCAAGTTAAGAAAAAGAGTGTCAGCTGACGAGGCGCCTGAAGAGGCGAGTGGGGCTACCCCCATCTAAGCCAATCTATAGCAGGCTATGCCTTTCCTGCAGTGGATTTCGTGTATTTCATTGGCTCCTGGTTAGCTCTCAATACGCATGTCGCCAAACACACAATGCCGTGAAGGAAGGTGAATGCTCTGTCGCTGGTTAAGATAAGTTAAAGAAAAAATCGTCAGCTGACGAGGCGCCTCAAGAGGCGAGTGGTACTACCACCATTCTAAGTCTGTCCTAGAACAGGCTATTCGTTTCCTGCAGTGCTTTTCGTGCAGTTCATTGGCCCGTGGTTCGCTCTCAACACGCGTGTCGCCAAATATAAAATTCCCTCAAGGAAGCTGCGAGACCTGCCGCTGGTGAAGGCAAGTTAAGAAAAAAAAGTGTCAGCTGACGAGGCGCCTCAAGAGGCGAGTGGGGCTACCCCCATCTAAGCCATACTATAGCAGGCTATGCCTTTCTTGCTGTGGATTTCGTGTATTTCATTGGCTCGTGGTTTGCTCCCAACACCCATGTCGCCGAACACAAAATGCCGTGAAGGAAGCTGAAATCTCTGTCGCTGGTTAAGACAAGTTAAGAAAAAAGCGTTAGCTTACGAGGCACCTCAAGAGTGGAGTGGGGCTACCGGCTTCTAAGCCATCCTAGAGCAGACTATGCCTTTCCTGCAGTGGATTTTGTGTATTTAATTGGGTCTTGGTTAGCTCTGTACACGCATGTCGCCAAACACATAATGCCGTGAAGGAAGCCGGAAGCTCTGTTGCTGGTTAAGACAAGTTAAAGAAAAAATCGTCAGCAGAGAAGGCGCCTCAAAGCCGATTGGGGCTACCGCCATCTAAACTGTACTAGAGAAGGAGGTGCCTTTACTGCAGTGGATTTCGTGTATTTCATTGGCTCGTGTTTAGCTCTCAACACGCGTGTCGCCAAACCCAAAACGCCGTGAAGGAAGCTGAAAGCTCTGTCGCTGGTTAAGACAAGTTTAAGAAAAAAGCGTCAGCTCACGAGGCGCTTCAAGAGGCGAGTGGGGCTACCGCCATCTATGCCGTCCTAGCAAAGGCTATTCGTTTTCTGCAGTGCATTTCGTGCATTTCATTGGCTCGTGGTTAGCCCTCAACACGCATGTCGCCAAACACAAAATGTCGTGAAGGAAGTTGAAAGCTCTGTCGCTGGTTAAGACAAGTTAAAGAAAAAAGCGTCACCTGACGAAGAGCCTCAAGAGGCGAACGGGCCTACCACCATCTAAGCCATCGTTGAGCAGGCTATAACTTTCCTGCAGTGGATTTCGTGGATTTCATTGGATCGTGGTTAGCTCTCAACACGCATGTCGCCAAACAATTATGCCATGCAGGAAGTTGAAAGCTCTGTCGCTGGTTAAGACAAGTTAAAGAAAAAATCGTCAGCTGACGAGGCGCCTCAAGAGCCGATGGGGGCTACCGCCATCTAAGCCATCCTTGAGCAGGCTATGCCTTCCCTGCAGTGGATTTCGTGTATTTCATTGGCTCCTGGTTAACTCTCAATACGCATGTCGCGAAACCAAAATGCCGTGTAGGAAGCTGGAAGCTCTGTCGCTGGTTAAAATAGGTTAAAGAAAAAATCGACAGCTGACGAGGCGCCTCAAGAGGCGAGTGGGGCTACCATCATCTAAGCCTGTCCTAGAACAGGCTATTCGTTTCCTTCAATGCATTTCGTGCAGTTCATTGGCCCGTGGTTAGCTCTCAACATGCGTGTCGCCAACCATAAAATTCCCTGAAGGAAGCTGTGAGACCTGCCGCTGGTTAAGAGAAGTTAGAGAAAAAAGCGCCAGCTGACGAGGCGCCTAAAGCGGCGAGTGGGGCTACCGCCATCTAAGCCATCCTAGATCAGGCTATGCCTTTCCTGCAGTGGATTTCGTGTATTTCATTGGCTCATGGCTAGCTCCCACCCATGTCGCCAAACACAAAATGCCATGAAGGAAGCTGAAAGCTCTGTTGCTGGTTAAGACAAGTTAAAGAAAAAATCGTCAGCTGAGGAGGCACCTCAAAGCCGATTGGGGCTACCGCTATCTAAACTGTCCTAGAGAAGGAGGTGCCTTTACTGCCGTGGATTTCGTGTATTTCATTGGCTCGTGCTTAGCTCTCAACACGCGTGTCGCCAAACCCAAAACGCTGTGAAGGAAGCTGAAAGCTCTGTCGCTGGTTAAGACAAGTTAAGAAAAAAGCGCCAGCTGACGAGGCGCCTCAAGAGGCGAGTGGGGCTACCGCCATCTAAGCCTGTCCTAGAACGGGCTATTCGTTTCCTGCAGTGCATTTCGTGCAGTTCATTGGCCCGTGGTTAGCTCTCAACATGCGTGTCGCCAACCATAAAATTCCCTGAAGGAAGCTGTGAGACCTGCCGCTGGTTAAGAGAAGTTAGAGAAAAAAGCGCCAGCTGACGAGGCGCCTAAAGCGGCGAGTGGGGCTACCGCCATCTAAGCCATCCTAGATCAGGCTATGCCTTTCCTGCAGTGGATTTCGTGTATTTCATTGGCTCATGGCTAGCTCCCACCCATGTCGCCAAACACAAAATGCCGTGAAGGAAGCTGAAAGCTCTGTTGCTGGTTAAGACAAGTTAAAGAAAAAATCGTCAGCTGAGGAGGCACCTCAAAGCCGATTGGGGCTACCGCTATCTAAACTGTCCTAGAGAAGGAGGTGCCTTTACTGCCGTGGATTTCGTGTATTTCATTGGCTCGTGCTTAGCTCTCAACACGCGTGTCGCCAAACCCAAAACGCTGTGAAGGAAGCTGAAAGCTCTGTCGCTGGTTAAGACAAGTTAAGAAAAAAGCGTCAGCTGACGAGGCGCCTCAAGAGGCGAGTGGGGCTACCGCCATCTAAGCCTGTCCTAGAACGGGCTATTCGTTTCCTGCAGTGCATTTCGTGCAGTTCATTGGCCCGTGGTTAGCTCTCAACACGCGTGTCGCCAAACATAAAATTCCCTGAAGGAAGCTGTGAGACCTGCCGCTGGTGAAGGCAAGTTAAGAAAAAGAGTGTCAGCTGACAAGGCGCCTCAAGAGGCGAGTGGGGCTACCCCCATCTAAGCCATACTATAGCAGGCTATTCCTTTCCTGCAGTGGATTTTGAGTATTTCATTGGCTCGCAGTTAGGTCTCAACACGGATGTCGCCAAACACAGAATGCTGTGAAGGAAGCCAAAAGCTCTGTCGCTGGTTAAGACAAGTTAAAGAAAAAAGCGCCAGCTGACGAGGCGCCTAAAGCGGCGAGTGGGGCTACCGCCATCTAAGCCATCATAGAGCAGGCTATGCCTTTCCTGCTGTGGATTTCGTGTATTTCATTGGCTCGTGGTTAGCTCCCAACACCCATGTCGCCAAACAAAAAATGCCATGAAGGAAGCTGAAAGCTCTGTCGCTGGTTAAAACAAGTTAAAGAAAAAATCGTCAGCTGACGAGGCACCTCAAGAGGCGAGTGGGTCTACCACCATCTAAGCCTGTCCTAGAACAGATTATTCGTTTCCTGCAGTGCATTTCATGCAGTTCATTGGCCCGTGGTGAGCCCTCAACACGCGTGTCGCGAAACATAAAATTCCCTGAAGGAAGCTGTGAGACCTGCCACTGGTGAAGGCAAGTTAAGAAAAAGAGTGTCAGCTGACGAGACGCCTCAAGAGGCGAGTGGGGCTACCCCCATCTAAGCCATCCTAGAACAGGCTATGCCTTTCCTGCAGTGCATTTCGTGCATTTCATTGGCCCGTGGTTAGCTCTCAACACACATGTCGCCAAACACAAAATGTCGTAAAGGAAGTTGAATGCTCTGTCGCTGCTTAAGACAAGTTAAAGGAAAAATCGTCATCAGACGAGGCTCCTCAAGAGCCGATTGGGGCTACCGCCATCTAAACTGTCCTAGAGAAGGAGATGCCTTTCCTGCAGTGGATTTCGTGTATTTCATTGGCTCGTGTTTAGCCCTACACACGCGTGTCGCCAAACCCAAAATGCCGTGAAGGAAGCTGAAAGCTCTGTCGCTGGTTAAGACAAGTTAAAGAAAAAGCGCCAGCTCACGAGGCGCTTCAAGAGGCGAGTGGGGCTACCGCCATCTAAGCCGTCCTAGCAAAGGCTATTCGTTTTCTGCAGTGCATTTCGTGCATTTCATTGGCTCGTGGTTAGCCCTCAACACGCATGTCGCCAAACACAAAATGTCGTGAAGGAAGTTGAAAGCTCTGTCGCTGGTTAAGACAAGTTAAAGAAAAAATCGTCAGCTGACGAGGCGCCTCAAGAGCCGATGGGGGCTACCGCCATCTAAGCTGTCCTAGAGAACCGGATGCCTTTCCTGCAGTGGATTTCGTGTACTTCATTGGCTCGTGTTTAGCTCTCAACACGCGTGTCGCCAAACACAAAATGCCATGAAGGAAGCTGAAAGCTCTTTCGTTGATTAAGAGAAGTTAATTAAAAAGCGTTAGCTCACGGGGTGCCTCAAGAGGTGATTGGGGCTACCGCCATCTAACCATCCTAGAGCAGGCTATGCCTTCCATGCAGTGGATTTCGTGTATTTCATTGGCTCGTGGTTAGCTCTCAACACACCGGTCCCCAAACACAAAATGCCATGAAGGAAGCTGAAAGCTCTGTCGCTGGTTAAGACAAGTTAAAGAAAAAGAGTGTCAGCTGACGAGGCGCCTGAAGAGGCGAGTGGGGCTACCCCCATCTAAGCCAATCTATAGCAGGCTATGTCTTTCCTGCAGTGGATTTCGTGTATTTCATTGGCTCGTGTTAAGCTCTCAACACGCGTTTCGCCAAACCCAAAGCGCCGTGAAGGAAGCTGAAATCTATGTCGCTGGTTAAGAAAAGGTAAAGAAAAAGCATCAGCTGACGAGGCGCCTCAAGAGGTGAGTGGGGCTACCGCCATCTAAGCCGTCCTTGCAAAGGCTATTCGTTTTCTGCAGTGCATTTTATTGGCTCGTGGTTAGCTCTCAACACGCGTGTCACCAAACATTAAATTCCGTAAAGGAAGCTGTGAGCCCTGCTGCTGGTGAAGACAAGTTTAGAAAAAGAGTGTCAGCTCACGAAGCTCCTCAAGAGGTGAGTGCGGATACCACCATATAAGCCGTCCTATAACAGGCTATGCCTTTCCTGCTGTGGATTTCGTGCATTTCATTGGCTCGTGGTTAGCTCTCAACACGATTGTCGCCAAACACAAAATGCCGTGAAGAAAGCTGAAAGCTCTGTCGCTGGTTAAGACAAGTTTAAGAAAAAAGCGTCCGCTGACGAGGCGCCTCAAGAGGCGAGTGGGGCTACCCCCATCTAAGCCATACTCAAGCAGGCTATGCCTTTTCTGCAGTGTATTTTGTGTATTTCATTGGCTCGTAGTTAGCTCTCAACACGGATGTCGCCAAACACAGAATGCCGTGAAGGAAGCCGAAAGCTCTGTCGCTGGTTAAGACTAGTTAAATAAAAAAGCGCAAGCTGACGAGGCGCCTAAAGCAGCGAGTGGGGCTACCGCCATCTGAGCCATCCTAGACAGGATATGCCTTTCCTGCTGTGGATTTCGTGTATTTCATTGGCTCGTGGTTAGCTCCCAACACCCATGTCGCCAAACACAAAATTCCGTGAAGGAAGCGGAAAGCTCTGTCGCTGGTTAAAACAAGTTAAAAAAAAAATTGACAGCTGACGAGGCGCCTCCAGAGGCGAGTGGGGCTACCACCATCTAAGCCTGTCCTAGAACAGGCTATTCGTTTCTTGCAGTGCATTTCGTGCAGTTCATTGGCCCGTGGTTAGCTCTCAACACGCGTGTCGCCAAACATAAAATTCCCTGAAGGAAGCTGTGAGACCTGCAACTGGTGAAGGCAGGTTAAGAAAAAGAATTTCAGCTGACGAGGCGCCTCAAGAGGCGAGTGGGGCTACCCCCATCTAAGCCATACTCAAGCAGGCTATGCCTTTCCTGCAGTGTATTTTGTGTATTTCATTGGCTCGTAGTTAGCTCTCAACACGGATGTCGCCAAACACAGAATGCCGTGAAGGAAGCCGAAGGCTCTGTCGCTGGTTAAGACTAGTTAAATAAAAAAGCGCAAGCTGACGAGGCGCCTAAAGCAGCGAGTGGGGGTACCGCCATCTAAGCCATCCTAGAGCAGGCTATGCCTTTCCTGCAGTGTATTTCGTGTATTTCATTGGCTCGTGGTTCGCTCTCAACTCGCTTGTCGACAAACACAAAATGCCGTGAAGGAATCTGAAAGCTCTGTCGCTGGTTAAAACAAGTTAAAGAAAAAATTGACAGCTGACGAGGCGCCTCAAGAGGCGAGTGGGGATACCACCATCTAAGCGGTCATAGAACAGGCTATTCGTTTCCTGCAGTGCATTTCGTGCTGTTCATTGGCCCGTGGTTAGCTCTCAACACGCGTGTTGCCAAACATAAAATTCTACCAAGGAAGCTATGAGACCTGCCGCTGGTGAAGGCAAGTTAAGAAAAAGAGTGTCAGCTGACGAGGCGCCTGAAGAGGCGAGTGGGGCTACCCCCATCTAAGCCAATCTATAGCAGGCTATGCCTTTCCTGCAGTGGATTTCGTGTATTTCATTGGCTCCTGGTTAGCTCTCAATACGCATGTCGCCAAACACACAATGCCGTGAAGGAAGGTGAATGCTCTGTCGCTGGTTAAGATAAGTTAAAGAAAAAATCGTCAGCTGACGAGGCGCCTCAAGAGGCGAGTGGTGCTACCACCATTCTAAGTCTGTCCTAGAACAGGCTATTCGTTTCCTGCAGTGCTTTTCGTGCAGTTCATTGGCCCGTGGTTCGCTCTCAACACGCGTGTCGCCAAATATAAAATTCCCTCAAGGAAGCTGCGAGACCTGCCGCTGGTGAAGGCAAGTTAAGAAAAAAAAGTGTCAGCTGACGAGGCGCCTCAAGAGGCGAGTGGGGCTACCCCCATCTAAGCCATACTATAGCAGGCTATGCCTTTCCTGCTGTGGATTTCGTGTATTTCATTGGCTCGTGGTTTGCTCCCAACACCCATGTCGCCGAACACAAAATGCCGTGAAGGAAGCTGAAATCTCTGTCGCTGGTTAAGAGAAGTTAAAAAAAAAGCGTTAGCTTACGAGGCACCTCAAGAGTGGAGTGGGGCTACCGGCTTCTAAGCCATCCTAGAGCAGACTATGCCTTTCCTGCAGTGGATTTTGTGTATTTAATTGGGTCTTGGTTAGCTCTGTACACGCATGTCGCCAAACACATAATGCCGTGAAGGAAGCCGGAAGCTCTGTTGCTGGTTAAGACAAGTTAAAGAAAAAATCGTCAGCAGAGAAGGCGCCTCAAAGCCGATTGGGGCTACCGCCATCTAAACTGTACTAGAGAAGGAGGTGCCTTTACTGCAGTGGATTTCGTGTATTTCATTGGCTCGTGTTTAGCTCTCAACACGCGTGTCGCCAAACCCAAAACGCCGTGAAGGAAGCTGAAAGCTCTGTCGCTGGTTAAGACAAGTTTAAGAAAAAAGCGTCAGCTCACGAGGCGCTTCAAGAGGCGAGTGGGGCTACCGCCATCTATGCCGTCCTAGCAAAGGCTATTCGTTTTCTGCAGTGCATTTCGTGCATTTCATTGGCTCGTGGTTAGCCCTCAACACGCATGTCGCCAAACACAAAATGTCGTGAAGGAAGTTGAAAGCTCTGTCGCTGGTTAAGACAAGTTAAAGAAAAAAGCGTCACCTGACGAAGAGCCTCAAGAGGCGAACGGGCCTACCACCATCTAAGCCATCGTTGAGCAGGCTATAACTTTCCTGCAGTGGATTTCGTGGATTTCATTGGATCGTGGTTAGCTCTCAACACGCATGTCGCCAAACAATTATGCCATGCAGGAAGTTGAAAGCTCTGTCGCTGGTTAAGACAAGTTAAAGAAAAAATCGTCAGCTGACGAGGCGCCTCAAGAGCCGATGGGGGCTACCGCCATCTAAGCCATCCTTGAGCAGGCTATGCCTTCCCTGCAGTGGATTTCGTGTATTTCATTGGCTCCTGGTTAACTCTCAATACGCATGTCGCGAAACCAAAATGCCGTGTAGGAAGCTGGAAGCTCTGTCGCTGGTTAAAATAGGTTAAAGAAAAAATCGACAGCTGACGAGGCGCCTCAAGAGGCGAGTGGGGCTACCATCATCTAAGCCTGTCCTAGAACAGGCTATTCGTTTCCTTCAATGCATTTCGTGCAGTTCATTGGCCCGTGGTTAGCTCTCAACATGCGTGTCGCCAACCATAAAATTCCCTGAAGGAAGCTGTGAGACCTGCCGCTGGTTAAGAGAAGTTAGAGAAAAAAGCGCCAGCTGACGAGGCGCCTAAAGCGGCGAGTGGGGCTACCGCCATCTAAGCCATCCTAGATCAGGCTATGCCTTTCCTGCAGTGGATTTCGTGTATTTCATTGGCTCATGGCTAGCTCCCACCCATGTCGCCAAACACAAAATGCCATGAAGGAAGCTGAAAGCTCTGTTGCTGGTTAAGACAAGTTAAAGAAAAAATCGTCAGCTGAGGAGGCACCTCAAAGCCGATTGGGGCTACCGCTATCTAAACTGTCCTAGAGAAGGAGGTGCCTTTACTGCCGTGGATTTCGTGTATTTCATTGGCTCGTGCTTAGCTCTCAACACGCGTGTCGCCAAACCCAAAACGCTGTGAAGGAAGCTGAAAGCTCTGTCGCTGGTTAAGACAAGTTAAGAAAAAAGCGTCAGCTGACGAGGCGCCTCAAGAGGCGAGTGGGGCTACCGCCATCTAAGCCTGTCCTAGAACGGGCTATTCGTTTCCTGCAGTGCATTTCGTGCAGTTCATTGGCCCGTGGTTAGCTCTCAACATGCGTGTCGCCAACCATAAAATTCCCTGAAGGAAGCTGTGAGACCTGCCGCTGGTTAAGAGAAGTTAGAGAAAAAAGCGCCAGCTGACGAGGCGCCTAAAGCGGCGAGTGGGGCTACCGCCATCTAAGCCATCCTAGATCAGGCTATGCCTTTCCTGCAGTGGATTTCGTGTATTTCATTGGCTCATGGCTAGCTCCCACCCATGTCGCCAAACACAAAATGCCATGAAGGAAGCTGAAAGCTCTGTTGCTGGTTAAGACAAGTTAAAGAAAAAATCGTCAGCTGAGGAGGCACCTCAAAGCCGATTGGGGCTACCGCTATCTAAACTGTCCTAGAGAAGGAGGTGCCTTTACTGCCGTGGATTTCGTGTATTTCATTGGCTCGTGCTTAGCTCTCAACACGCGTGTCGCCAAACCCAAAACGCTGTGAAGGAAGCTGAAAGCTCTGTCGCTGGTTAAGACAAGTTAAGAAAAAAGCGTCAGCTGACGAGGCGCCTCAAGAGGCGAGTGGGGCTACCGCCATCTAAGCCTGTCCTAGAACGGGCTATTCGTTTCCTGCAGTGCATTTCGTGCAGTTCATTGGCCCGTGGTTAGCTCTCAACACGCGTGTCGCCAAACATAAAATTCCCTGAAGGAAGCTGTGAGACCTGCCGCTGGTGAAGGCAAGTTAAGAAAAAGAGTGTCAGCTGACAAGGCGCCTCAAGAGGCGAGTGGGGCTACCCCCATCTAAGCCATACTATAGCAGGCTATTCCTTTCCTGCAGTGGATTTTGAGTATTTCATTGGCTCGCAGTTAGGTCTCAACACGGATGTCGCCAAACACAGAATGCTGTGAAGGAAGCCAAAAGCTCTGTCGCTGGTTAAGACAAGTTAAAGAAAAAAGCGCCAGCTGACGAGGCGCCTAAAGCGGCGAGTGGGGCTACCGCCATCTAAGCCATCATAGAGCAGGCTATGCCTTTCCTGCTGTGGATTTCGTGTATTTCATTGGCTCGTGGTTAGCTCCCAACACCCATGTCGCCAAACAAAAAATGCCATGAAGGAAGCTGAAAGCTCTGTCGCTGGTTAAAACAAGTTAAAGAAAAAATCGTCAGCTGACGAGGCACCTCAAGAGGCGAGTGGGTCTACCACCATCTAAGCCTGTCCTAGAACAGATTATTCGTTTCCTGCAGTGCATTTCATGCAGTTCATTGGCCCGTGGTGAGCCCTCAACACGCGTGTCGCGAAACATAAAATTCCCTGAAGGAAGCTGTGAGACCTGCCACTGGTGAAGGCAAGTTAAGAAAAAGAGTGTCAGCTGACGAGACGCCTCAAGAGGCGAGTGGGGCTACCCCCATCTAAGCCATCCTAGAACAGGCTATGCCTTTCCTGCAGTGCATTTCGTGCATTTCATTGGCCCGTGGTTACCTCTCAACACACATGTCGCCAAACACAAAATGTCGTAAAGGAAGTTGAATGCTCTGTCGCTGCTTAAGACAAGTTAAAGGAAAAATCGTCATCAGACGAGGCTCCTCAAGAGCCGATTGGGGCTACCGCCATCTAAACTGTCCTAGAGAAGGAGATGCCTTTCCTGCAGTGGATTTCGTGTATTTCATTGGCTCGTGTTTAGCCCTACACACGCGTGTCGCCAAACCCAAAATGCCGTGAAGGAAGCTGAAAGCTCTGTCGCTGGTTAAGACAAGTTAAAGAAAAAGCGCCAGCTCACGAGGCGCTTCAAGAGGCGAGTGGGGCTACCGCCATCTAAGCCGTCCTAGCAAAGGCTATTCGTTTTCTGCAGTGCATTTCGTGCATTTCATTGGCTCGTGGTTAGCCCTCAACACGCATGTCGCCAAACACAAAATGTCGTGAAGGAAGTTGAAAGCTCTGTCGCTGGTTAAGACAAGTTAAAGAAAAAATCGTCAGCTGACGAGGCGCCTCAAGAGGCGAGTGGGGCTACCCCCATCTAAGCCAATCTATAGCAGGCTATGTCTTTCCTGCAGTGGATTTCGTGTATTTCATTGGCTCGTGTTAAGCTCTCAACACGCGTTTCGCCAAACCCAAAGCGCCGTGAAGGAAGCTGAAATCTATGTCGCTGGTTAAGAAAAGGTAAAGAAAAAGCATCAGCTGACGAGGCGCCTCAAGAGGTGAGTGGGGCTACCGCCATCTAAGCCGTCCTTGCAAAGGCTATTCGTTTTCTGCAGTGCATTTTATTGGCTCGTGGTTAGCTCTCAACACGCGTGTCACCAAACATTAAATTCCGTAAAGGAAGCTGTGAGCCCTGCTGCTGGTGAAGACAAGTTTAGAAAAAGAGTGTCAGCTCACGAAGCTCCTCAAGAGGTGAGTGCGGATACCACCATCTAAGCCGTCCTATAACAGGCTATGCCTTTCCTGCTGTGGATTTCGTGCATTTCATTGGCTCGTGGTTAGCTCTCAACACGATTGTCGCCAAACACAAAATGCCGTGAAGGAAGCTGAAAGCTCTGTCGCTGGTTAAGACAAGTTTAAGAAAAAAGCGTCCGCTGACGAGGCGCCTCAAGAGGCGAGTGGGGCTACCCCCATCTAAGCCATACTCAAGCAGGCTATGCCTTTCCTGCAGTGTATTTTGTGTATTTCATTGGCTCGTAGTTAGCTCTCAACACGGATGTCGCCAAACACAGAATGCCGTGAAGGAAGCCGAAAGCTCTGTCGCTGGTTAAGACTAGTTAAATAAAAAAGCGCAAGCTGACGAGGCGCCTAAAGCAGCGAGTGGGGCTACCGCCATCTGAGCCATCCTAGACAGGATATGCCTTTCCTGCTGTGGATTTCGTGTATTTCATTGGCTCGTGGTTAGCTCCCAACACCCATGTCGCCAAACACAAAATTCCGTGAAGGAAGCGGAAAGCTCTGTCGCTGGTTAAAACAAGTTAAAGAAAAAATTGACAGCTGACGAAGCTCCTCAAGAGGTGAGTGCGGATACCACCATATAAGCCGTCCTATATCAGGCTATGCCTTTCCTGCTGCGGATTTCGTGCATTTCATTGGCTCGTGGTTAGCTCTCAACACGATTGTCGCCAAACACAAAATGCCGTGAAGAAAGCTGAAAGCTCTGTCGCTGGTTAAGACAAGTTTAAGAAAAAAGCGTCCGCTGACGAGGCGCCTCAAGAGGCTAGTGGGGCTACCACCATCTAAGCCTGTCCTAGAACAGGATAATCGTTTCCTGCAGTGTATTTCGTGCAGTTCATTAGCCTGTGGTTAGCTCTCAACACGCGTGTCGCCAAACAAAAAATTCCCTGAAGGAAGCTGTAGCTGTGAGACCTGCCGCTGGTGAAGGCAAGTTAAGAAAAAGAGTGTCAGCTGACTAGGCGCCTCAAGAGGTGAGTGGAGCTACTCTCATCTAAGCCATACTATAGCAGGCTATGCTTTCCTGCTGTGGATTTTGTGTATTTCATTGGCTCGTAGTTAGCTCTCAACACGGATGTCGCCAAACACAGAATGCCGTGAAGGAAGCCGAAAGATCTGTCGCTGGTTAAAACAAGTTAAAGTAAAAAGCTTCAAGCTTAGGAGGTGCCGCAAGAGGCTATCGGGGCTACCACCATCTAAGCCATCCTAGAGCAGGCTACGCCTTTCCTGCAGTGGATTTCGTGTATTTCATTGGCTCGTGGTTAGCTCTCGTCGCGCATGTCGCCAAACACGAAATGTCGTGAAGCAAGTTGAAAGATCTGTCGCTGGATAAGACAAGTTAAAGAAAAAAGCGTCAGTTTACGAGGCCCTTTAGGAGGCGATCGGGGCTACCACCATCTAAGCCATTGTTGACCAGGCTATACCTTTCCTGCAGTGGATTTCGTGTATTTCATTGGATCGTCTCAACACGCATGTCGCCAAACCAAAATGCCATGTAGGATGTTGAATACTCTGTCGCTGGTTAAGAAAAGCTAAAGAAAAAAGCGTCAGCAGAGGAGGCGCCTCAAGAGGCGAGTGGGGCTACCACCATCTAAGCCTGTCCTAGAACATGCTAGTCGTTTCCTGCAGTGCATTTCGTGCAGTTCATTGGCCCGTGGTTAGCTCTCAACACGCGTGTCGCCAAACATAAAATTCCCTGAAGGAAGCTGTGAGACCTGCAGCTGGTGAAGGCAAGTTAAGAAAAAGAATGTCAGCTGACGAGGCTCCTCAAGAGGCGAGTGGGGCTACCCCATCTAAGCCATACTATAGCAGGCTACGCCTTTCCTGCAGTGGATTTTGTGTATTTTATTGGCTCGTAGTTAGCTCTCAACACGGATGTCGCCAAACACAGAATGCCGTGAAGGAAGCTGAAAGCTCTGTCGCTGGTTAAGACAAGCTAAAGAAAAAAGCGCCAGCTGACGAGGCACCTCAAGAGTGGAGTGCGGCTACCGCCATCTTAGCCATCCTAGAGCAGACTATGCCTTTGCTGCCGTGGATTTCGTGTATTTCATTGGCTCCTGGTTACCTCTGAACACGCATTTCGCCAAACACAGAGTGCCGTGAAGGAATCCGAAAGCTCTGTCGCTGGTTAAGACAAGTTAAAAAAAAATCTTCACCTGAGGAGGCGCCTCAAGAGCCGATTGGGGCTACCGCCATCTAAACTGTCCTAGAGAAGGAGATGCCTTTCCTGCAGTGGATTTCGTGTATTTCATTGGCTCGTGTTTAGCTTTCAACACGCGTGTCGCCAAACCCAAAATGCCGTGAAGGAAGCTGAAAGCTCTGTCACTGGTTAAGACAAGTTAAATAAAAAGCGTCAGCTGACGAAGCTCCTCAAGAGGTGAGTGGGGATACCACCATCTAAGCCTGTCCTAGAACAGACTAATCGTTTCCTGCAGTGCATTTCGTGCAGTTCATTGGCCCGTGGTTAGCTCTCAACACGCGTGTCGCCAAACATAAAATTCCCTGAAGGAAGCTGTGAGACCTGCTGCTGGTGAAGGCAAGTTGAGAAAAAGAGTGTCAGCTGACGAGAGGCCTCAAGAGGCGAGTGGGGCTACCCCCATCTAAGCCATCCTATAGCAGGCTATGCCTTTCCTGCAGTAGATTTTGTGTATTTCATTGGCTCGTAGTTAGCTCTCAAATGGATGTCACCAAACACAGAATGCCGTGAAGGAAGCCGAAAGCTCTGTCGCTGGTTAAGACAAGTTAAAGAAAAAAGCGCCAGCTGACGAGGCGCCTCAAGAGGGGAGTGGGGCTACCGCCTTGTGAGCCATCCTAGAGCAGGCTATTCCTTTCCTGCCGTTGATTTCGTGTGTTTTAGTGCCCGTGGTCAGCTCTGAAAACGCATGTCGCCAAACACAGAATGCCGTGAAGGAAGCCGAAAGCTCTGTCGCTGGTTAAGACAAGTTAAAGAAAAAATTGTCAGCCGACGAAGCGCCTCAAGAGGCGAGTGAGGCTACCCCCATCTAAGCCATCCTATAGCACGCTATGCCTTTCCTGCAGTGGATTTCGTGTATTTCATTGGCTCGTGGTTATCTCTCAATACGCATGTCGCCAAACACACAATGCCGTGAAGGAAGCTGAAACCTCTGTCGCTGGTTAAGACAAGTTAAAGAAAAAAGCTACATCTTACGAGGCGCCGCAAGAGGCGATCGGGGCTACCACCATCTAAGCCATCCTAGAGCAGGCTATGCCTTTCCTGCAGTGGATTTCGTGTATTTCATTGGCTCGTGGTTAGCTCTCAACACGCATGTCGCCAAACACAAAATATCGTGAAGGAAGTTGAAAGATCTGTCTCTGGTTAAGACAAGTTAAAGAAAGAAGCGTCAGTTTACGAGGCACCTCAAGAGGCGATCGGGGCTACCACCATCTAAGCCATCGTTGAGCAGGCTATACCTTTCCTGCAGTGGATTGCGTGTATTTCATTGGATCGTCTCAACACGCATGTCGCCAAACCAAAATGTCATGTAGGAAGTTGAATACTCTGTCGCTGGTAAGACAAGTTAAAGGAAAAATCGTCAGCTGACGAGGCGCCTCCAGAGGCGAGTGGGGCTACCACCATCTAAGCCTGTCCTAGAACAGGCTATTCGTTTCTTGCAGTGCATTTCGTGCAGTTCATTGGCCCGTGGTTAGCTCTCAACACGCGTGTCGCCAAACATAAAATTCCCTGAAGGAAGCTGTGAGACCTGCAACTGGTGAAGGCAGGTTAAGAAAAAGAATTTCAGCTGACGAGGCGCCTCAAGAGGCGAGTGGGGCTACCCCCATCTAAGCCATACTCAAGCAGGCTATGCCTTTCCTGCAGTGTATTTTGTGTATTTCATTGGCTCGTAGTTAGCTCTCAACACGGATGTCGCCAAACACAGAATGCCGTGAAGGAAGCCGAAAGCTCTGTCGCTGGTTAAGACTAGTTAAATAAAAAAGCGCAAGCTGACGAGGCGCCTAAAGCAGCGAGTGGGGGTACCGCCATCTAAGCCATCCTAGAGCAGGCTATGCCTTTCCTGCAGTGTATTTCGTGTATTTCATTGGCTCGTGGTTCGCTCTCAACTCGCTTGTCGACAAACACAAAATGCCGTGAAGGAATCTGAAAGCTCTGTCGCTGGTTAAAACAAGTTAAAGAAAAAATTGACAGCTGACGAGGCGCCTCCAGAGGCGAGTGGGGATACCACCATCTAAGCGGTCATAGAACAGGCTATTCGTTTCCTGCAGTGCATTTCGTGCTGTTCATTGGGCCGTGGTTAGCTCTCAACACGCGTTTTTCCTAACATAAAATTCTACCAAGGAAGCTATGAGACCTGCCGCTGGTGAAGGCAAGTTAAGAAAAAGAGTGTCAGCTGACGAGGCGCCTGAAGAGGCGAGTGGGGCTACCCCCATCTAAGCCAATCTATAGCAGGCTATGCCTTTCCTGCAGTGGATTTCGTGTATTTCATTGGCTCCTTGTTAGCTCTGAACACGCATGTCGCCAAACTCAGAATGCCGTGAAAGAAGCCGAAAGCTCTGTCGCTGGTTAAGACTAGTTAAATAAAAAAGCGCAAGCTGACCAGGCGCCTAAAGCAGCGAGTGGGGCTACCGCCATCTGAGCCATCCTAGAACAGGCTATGCCTTTCCTGCAGTGGATTTTGTGTATTTCATTGGCTCGTAGTTAGCTCTCAACACGCGTGTCGCCAAATATAAAATTCCCTCAAGGAAGCTGTGAGACCTGCCGCTGGTGAAGGCAAGTTAAGAAAAAATAGTGTCAGCTGACGAGGCGCCTCAAGGGGCGAGTGGGGCTACCCCCATCTAAGCCATACTATAGCAGGCTATGCCTTTCCTGCAGTGTATTTCGTGTATTTCATTGGCTCGTGGTTCGCTATCAACTCGCTTGTCGACAAACACAAAATGCCGTGAAGGAATCTGAAAGCTCGGTCGCTGGTTAAAACAAGTTAAAGAAAAAATTGACAGCTGACGAGGCGCCTCAAGAGGCGAGTGGGGATACCACCATCTAAGCGGTCATAGAACAGGCTATTCGTTTCCTGCAGTGCATTTCGTGCTGTTCATTGGCCCGTGGTTAGCTCTCAACACGCGTGTTGCCAAACATAAAATTCTACCAAGGAAGCTATGAGACCTGCCGCTGGTGAAGGCAAGTTAAGAAAAAAGCGTCAGTTGACGAGGCGACTCAAGAGGCGATCGGGGCTACCATCATCTTAGCCATCCTTAAGCAGGCTATGCCTTTCCTGCAGTGGATTTCGTGTATTTCATTGGCCCGTGGTTCGCTCTCAACTCGCTTGTCGACAAACACAAAATGCCGTGAAGGAATCTGAAAGCTCTGTCGCTGGTTAAAACAAGTTAAAGAAAAAATTGTCAGCTGACGAGGCGCCTCAAGAGGCGAGTGGGGATACCACCATCTAAGCGGTCATAGAACAGGCTATTCGTTTACTGCAGTGCATTTCGTGCAGTTCATTGGCCCGTGGTTAGCTCTCAACACGCGTGTTGCCAAACATAACATTCCATGAAGGAAGCTGTGAGACCTGCCACTGGTGAAGGCAAGTTGAGAAAAAGAGTGTCAGCTGACGAGACGCCTCAAGAAGCGAGTGGGGCTACCCCCATCTAAGCCATCCTATAGCAGGCTATGCCTTTCCTGCAGTAGATTTTGTGTATTTCATTGGCTCGTAGTTAGCTCTCAAATGATTGTCACCAAACACAGAATGCCGTGAAGGAAGCCGAAAGCTCTGTCGCTGGTTAAGACAAGTTAATAAAAAAGCGCCAGCTGACGAGGCGCCTCAAAAGGGGAGTGGGGCTACCGCCTTGTAAGCCATCCTAGAGCAGGCTATTCCTTTCCTGCCGTTGATTTCGTGTGTTTTAGTGCCCGTGGTCAGCTCTGAAAACGCATGTCGCCAAACACAGAATGCCGTGAAGGAAGCCGAAAGCTCTGTCGCTGGTTAAGACAAGTTAAAGAAAAAATTGTCAGCCGACGAAGCGCCTCAAGAGGCGAGTGAGGCTACCCCCATCTAAGCCATCCTATAGCACGCTATGCCTTTCCTGCAGTGGATTTCGTGTATTTCATTGGCTCGTGGTTATCTCTCAATACGCATGTCGCCAAACACACAATGCAGTGAAGGAAGCTGAAACCTCTGTCGCTGGTTAAGACAAGTTAAAGAAAAAAGCTACATCTTACGAGGCGCCGCAAGAGGCGATCGGGGCTACCACCATCTAAGCCATCCTAGAGCAGGCTATGCCTTTCCTGCAGTGGATTTCGTGTATTTCATTGGCTCGTGGTTAGCTCTCAACACGCATGTCGCCAAACACAAAATGTCGTGAAGGAAGTTGAAAGATCTGTCGCTGGTTAAGACAAGTTAAAGAAAGAAGCGCCAGTTTACGAGGCACCTCAAGAGGCGATCGGGGCTACCACCATCTAAGCCATCGTTGAGCAGGCTATACCTTTCCTGCAGTGGATTGCGTGTATTTCATTGGATCGTCTCAACACGCATGTCGCCAAACCAAAATGTCGTGTAGGAAGTTGAATACTCTGTCGCTGGTTAAGACAAGTTAAAGGAAAAATCGTCAGCTGACGAGGCGCATCCAGAGGCGAGTGGGGCTACCACCATCTAAGCCTGTCCTAGAACAGGCTATTCGTTTCTTGCAGTGCATTTCGTGCAGTTCATTGGCCCGTGGTTAGTTCTCAACACGCGTGTCGCCAAACATAAAATTCCCTGAAGGAAGCTGTGAGACCTGCAACTGGTGAAGGCAGGTTAAGAAAAAGAATTTCAGCTGACGAGGCGCCTCAAGAGGCGAGTGGGGCTACCCCCATCTAAGCCATACTCAAGCAGGCTATGCCTTTCCTGCAGTGTATTTTGTGTATTTCATTGGCTCGTAGTTAGCTCTCAACACGGATGTCGCCAAACACAGAATGCCGTGAAAGAAGCCGAAAGCTCTGTCGCTGGTTAAGACTAGTTAAATAAAAAAGCGCAAGCTGACGAGGCGCCTAAAGCAGCGAGTGGGGCTACCGCCATCTGAGCCATCCTAGACAGGATATGCCTTTCCTGCTGTGGATTTCGTGTATTTCATTGGCTCGTGGTTAGCTCCCAACACCCATGTCGCCAAACACAAAATTCCGTGAAGGAAGCGGAGAGCTCTGTCGCTGGTTAAGACAAGTTAAAGAAAAAAGCCTCAGCTGACGAAGCGCCTCAAGAGGCGAGTGGGGGTACCGCCATCTAAGCCATCCTAGAGCAGGCTATGCCTTTCCTGCAGTGTATTTCGTGTATTTCATTGGCTCGTGGTTCGCTCTCAACTCGCTTGTCGACAAACACAAAATGCCGTGAAGGAATCTGAAAGCTCTGTCGCTGGTTAAAACAAGTTAAAGAAAAAATTGACAGCTGACGAGGCGCCTCAAGAGGCGAGTGGGGATACCACCATCTAAGCGGTCATAGAACAGGCTATTCGTTTCCTGCAGTGCATTTCGTGCTGTTCATTGGGCCGTGGTTAGCTCTCAACACGCGTTTTTCCTAACATAAAATTCTACCAAGGAAGCTATGAGACCTGCCGCTGGTGAAGGCCAGTTAAGAAAAAGAGTGTCAGCTGACGAGGCGCCTGAAGAGGCGAGTGGGGCTACCCCCATCTAAGCCAATCTATAGCAGGCTATGCCTTTCCTGCAGTGGATTTCGTGTATTTGATTGGCTCCTGGTTAGCTCTGAACACGCATGTCGCCAAACACAGAATGCCTTGAAGGAAGTCGAAAGCTCTGTCGCTAGCTAAGACAAGTTAAAGAAAAAAGCGCCAGCTGACGAGGCGCCTCAAGAGGCGGGTGGGGCTACCGCCATCTAAGCCATCCTAGAGCAGGCTATCCCTTTCCTGTAGTGAATTTCGTGTATTTCATTGGCTCGTGGTTCGCTCTTAACTCGCTTCTCGACAAACACAAAATGCCGTGAAGGAATCTGAAAGCTCTGTCGCTGGTTGAAATAATTAAAAAGAAAAAATTGTCAGCTGACGAGGCGCCTCAAGAGGCGAGTGGGGATACCACCATCTAAGCGGTCATAGAACAGGCTATTCGTTTCCTGCAGTGCATTTAGTGCAGTAAATTGGCCCGTGGTTAGCTCTCAACACGCGTGTTGCCAAACATAAAATTCTCCCAAGGAAGCTATGAGACCTGCCGCTGGTGAAGGCAAGTTAAGAAAAAGAGTGTCAGCTGACGAGGCGCCTGAAGAGGCGAGTGGGGCTACCCCCATCTAAGCCATCCTATAGAAGGCTATGCCTTTCCTGCAGTGGATTTCGTGGATTTCATTGGCTCCTGGTTAGCTCTCAATACGCATGTCGCTAAACACACAATGCCATGAAGGAAGTTGAATGCTCTGTCGCTGGTTAAGATAAGTTAAAGAAAATATCGTCAGCTGACGAGGCGCCTCAAGAGGCGAGTGGTGCTACCACCATCTAAGTCTGTCCTAGAACAGGCTATTCGTTTCCTGCAGTGCTTTTCGTGCAGTTCATTGGCCCGTGGTTAGCTCTCAACACGCTTGTCGCCAACCATAAAATTCCCTGAAGGAAGCTGTGAGACCTGCCGCTGGTTAAGAGAAGTTAGAAAAAAAAGCGCCAGCTGACGAGGCGCCTAAAGCGGCGAGTGGGGTTACCGCCATCGAAGCCATCCTAGAGCAGGCTATGCCTTTCCTGCAGTGGATTTCGTGTATTTCATTGGCTCATGGCTAGCTCCCACCCATGTCGCCAAACACAAAATGCCATGAAGGAACCTGAGAGCTCTGTCGCTGGTTAAGACAAGCTAAAGAAAAAAGCGCCAGCTTACGAGGCACCTCAAGAGTGGAGTGGGGCTACCGGCTTCTAAGCCATCCTAGAGCAGACTATGCCTTTCCTGCCGTTGATTTTGTGTATTTCATTGGGTCTAGGTTAGCTCTGTACACGCATGTCGCCAAACACATATTGCCGTGTAGGAAGCAGAAAGCTCTGTTGCTGGTTAAGACAAGTTAAAGAAAAAATCGTCAGCAGAGGAGGCGCCTCAAAGCCGATTGGGGCTACCGCCATCTAAACTGTCCTAGAGAAGGAGATGCCTTTACTGCAGTGGATTTCGTGTAATTCATTGGCTCGTGTTTAGCTCTCAACACGCGTGTCGCCAAACCCAAAACGCCGTGAAGGAAGCTGAAAGCTCTGTCGCTGGTTAAGACAAGTTTAAGAAAAAAGCGTCAGCTGACGAGGCGCCTCAAGATGCGAGTGGGGCTACCACCATCTAAGCCTGTCCTAGAACAGGCTATTCGTATCCTGCAGTGCATTTCGTGCAGTTCATTGGCCTGTGGTTAGCTCTCAACACGCGTGTCGCCAAGCATAAAATTCCTTGTAGAAAGCTGTGAGACCTGCCGCTGGTGAAGTCAAGTTAAGAAAAAGAGTGTCAGCTGACGAGGCGCCTCAAGAGGCGAGTGGGGCTACCCCCATCTAAGCCATCGATGAGCAGGCTATAACTTTCCTGCAGTGGATTTCGTGGATTTCATTGGATCGTGGTTAGCTCTCAACACGCATGTCGCCAAACAATTATGCCGTGCAGGAAGTTGAAAACTCTGTCGCTGGTTAAGACAAGTTAAAAAAAATCGTCAGCTGACGAGGCGCCTCAAGAGCCGATGGGGGCTACCGCCATCTAAGCTGTCCTTGAGAACCGGATGCCTTTCCTACAGTGGATTTCGTGTATTTCATTGGCTCGTGTTTAGCTCTCAACACGCGTGTCGCCAAACACAAAATGCCATGAAGGAAGCTGAAAGCTCTTTCGTTGATTAAGACAAGTTAAAGAAAAAGCGTGAGCTCACGAGGTGCCTCAAGAGGTGATTGGGGCTACCGCCATCTAACCATCCTAGCGCAGCCTATGCCTTCCCTGCAGTGGATTTCGTGTATTTCTTTGGCTCGTGGTTAGCTCTGAACACACCGGTCGCCAAACGCAAAATGCCATGAAGGAAGCTGAAAGCTCTGTCGCTGGTTAAGACAAGCTAAAGAAAAAATCGTCAGCTGACGAGGCGCCTCAAGAGCCGATGGGGCCTACCGCCATCTAAGCTGTCCTAGAGAACCGGATGCCTTTCCTGCAGTGGATTTCGTGTACTTCATTGGCTCGTGTTTAGCTCTCAACACGCGTGTCGCGAAACACAAAATGCCATGAAGGAAGCTGAAAGCTCTTTCGTTGATTAAGACAAGTTAATTAAAAAGCGTGAGGTCACGGGGTGCCTCAAGAGGTGATTCGGGCTACCGCCATCTAACCATCCTAGAGCAGGCTATGCCTTCCCTGCAGTGGATTTCGTGTATTTCATTGGCTCGTGGTTAGCTCTCAACACACCGGTCGCCAAACACAAAATGCCATGAAGGAAGCTGAAAGCTCTGTCGCTGGTTAAGACAAGCTAAAGAAAAAAGCGCCAGCTTACGAGGCACCTCAAGAGTGGAGTGGGGCTACCGGCTTCTAAGCCATCCTAGAGCAGACTATGCCTTTCCTGCCGTGGATTTTGTGTATTTCATTGGGTCTTGGTTAGCTCTGTACACGCATGTCGCCAAACACATAATGCCGTGAAGGAAGCCGAAAGCTCTGTTGCTGGTTAAGACAAGTTAAAGAAAAAATCGTCAGCAAAGGAGGCGCCTCAAAGCCGATTGGGGCTACCGCCATCTAAACTGTCCTAGAGAAGGAGGTGCCTCTACTGCAGTGGATTTCGTGTATTTCATTGGCTCGTGTTTAGCTCTCAACACGCGTGTCGCCAAACCCAAAACGCCGTGAAGGAAGCTCAAAGCTCTGTCGCTGGTTAAGACAAGTTTAAGAAAAAAGCGTCAGCTGACGAGGCGCCTCAAGAGGCGAGTGGGGCTACCACCATCTAAGCCTGTCCTAGAACAGGCTATTCGTTTCCTGCAGTGCATTTCGTGCAGTTCATTGGCCCGTGGTTAGCTCTCAACACGCGTGTCGCCAAGCATAAAATTCCCTGAAGGAAGCTGTGAGACCTGCCGCTGGTGAAGGCAAGTTAAGAAAAAGAGTGTCAGCTGACAAGGCGCCTCAAGAGGCGAGTGGGGCTACCCCCATCTAAGCCATACTATAGCAGGCTATTCCTTTCCTGCAGTGGATTTTGAGTATTTCATTGGCTCGCAGTTAGGTCTCAACACGGATGTCGCCAAACACAGAATGCCGTGAAGGAAGCCAAAAGCTCTGTCGCTGGTTAAGACAAGTTAAAGAAAAAAGCGCCAGCTGACGAGGCGCCTAAAGCGGCGAGTGGGGCTACCGCCATCTAAGCCATCATAGAGCAGGCTATGCCTTTCCTGCTGTGGATTTCGTGTATTTCATTGGCTCGTGGTTAGCTCCCAACACCCATGTCGCCAAACACAAAATGCCGTGAAGGAAGCTGAAAGCTCTGTCGCTGGTTAAAACAAGTTAAAGAAAAAATCGTCAGCTGACGAGGCGCCTCAAGAGGCGAGTGGGTCTACCACCATCTAAGCCTGTCCTAGAACAGATTATTCGTTTCCTGCAGTGCATTTCATGCAGTTCATTGGCCCGTGGTTAGCCCTCAACACGCGTGTCGCGAAACATAAAATTCCTGAATGAAGCTGTGAGACCTGCCACTGGTGAAGGCAAGTTAAGAAAAAGAGTGTCAGCTGACGAGGCGCCTCAAGAGGCGAGTGGGGCTACCCCCATCTAAGCCATCCTAGAACAGGCTATGCCTTTCCTGCAGTGCATTTCGTGCATTTCATTGGCCCGTGGTTAGCTCTCAACACACATGTCGCCAAACACAAAATGTCGTAAAGGAAGTTGAATGCTCTGTCGCTGGTTAAGACAAGTTAAAGGAAAAATCGTCATCTGACGAGGCTCCTCAAGAGCCGATTGGGGCTACCGCCATCTAAACTGTCCTAGAGAAGGAGATGCCTTTCCTGCAGTGGATTTCGTGTATTTCATTGGCTCGTGTTTAGCCCTCAACACGCGTGTCGCCAAACCCAAAATGCCGTGAAGGAAGCTGAAAGCTCTGTCGCTGGTTAAGACAAGTTAAAGAAAAAGCGTCAGCTCACGAGGCGCTTCAAGAGGCGAGTGGGGCTACCGCCATCTAAGCCGTCCTAGCAAAGGCTATTCGTTTTCTGCAGTGCATTTCGTGCATTTCATTGGCTCGTGGTTAGCCCTCAACACGCATGTCGCCAAACACAAAATGTCGTGAAGGAAGTTGAAAGCTCTGTCGCTGGTTAAGACAAGTTAAAGAAAAAAGCGTCACCTGACGAAGCGCCTCAAGAGGCGAACGGGCCTACCACCATCTAAGCCATCGTTGAGCAGGCTATAACTTTCCTGCAGTGGATTTCGTGGATTTCATTGGATCGTGGTTAGCTCTCAACACGCATGTCGCCAAACAATTATGCCATGCAGGAAGTTGAAAGCTCTGTCGCTGGTTAAGACAAGTTAAAGAAAAAATCGTCAGCTGACGAGGCGCCTCAAGAGCCGATGGGGGCTACCGCCATCTAAGCCATCCTTGAGCAGGCTATGCCTTCCCTGCAGTGGATTTCGTGTATTTCATTGGCTCCTGGTTAACTCTCAATACGCATGTCGCGAAACCAAAATGCCGTGAAGGAAGCTGGAAGCTCTGTCGCTGGTTAAAATAAGTTAAAGAAAAAATCGACAGCTGACGAGGCGCCTCAAGAGGCGAGTGGGGCTACCACCATCTAAGCCTGTCCTAGAACAGGCTATTCGTTTCCTTCAATGCATTTCGTGCAGTTCATTGGCCCGTGGTTAGCTCTCAACACGCGTGTCGCCAACCATAAAATTCCCTGAAGGAAGCTGTGAGACCTGCCGCTGGTTAAGAGAAGTTAGAGAAAAAAGCGCCAGCTGACGAGGCGCCTAAAGCGGCGAGTGGGGCTACCGCCATCTAAGCCATCCTAGATCAGGCTATGCCTTTCCTGCAGTGGATTTCGTGTATTTCATTGGCTCATGGCTAGCTCCCACCCATGTCGCCAAACACAAAATGCCATGAAGGAAGCTGAAAGCTCTGTCGCTGGTTAAGACAAGTTAAAGAAAAAATCGTCAGCTGACGAGGCGCCTCAAGAGCCGAGTGGGGCTACCGCCATCTAAGCTGTCCTAGAGACAGGAGGTGCCTTTCCTGCCGTGGATTTCGTGTATTTCATTGGCTCGTGTTTAGCTCTCATCACGCGTGTCGCCAAACCCAAAACGCTGTGAAGGAAGCTGAAAGCTCTGTCGCTGGTTAAGACAAGTTAAGAAAAAAGCGTCACCTGACGAGGCGCCTCAAGAGGCGAGTGGGGCTACCGCCATCTAAGCCTGTCCTAGAACAGGCTATTCGTTTCCTGCAGTGCTTTTCGTGCAGTTCATTGGCCCGTGGTTAGCTCTCAACACGCGCGTCGCCAAATATAAAATTCCCTGAAGGAAGCTGTGAGACCTTCCGCTGGTGAAGGCAAGTTAAGAAAAAATAGTGTCAGCTGACAAGGCGCCTCAAGAGGCGAGTGGGGCTACCCCAATGTAAGCCATACTATAGCAGGCTATGCCTTTCCTGCTGTGGATTTCGTGTATTTCATTGGCTCGAGGTTAGCTCCCAACACCCATGTCGCCAAACACAAAATGCCGTGAAGGAAGCTGAAAGCTCTGTCGCTGGTTAAGACAATTAAAGAAAAAAGCGTTAGCTTACGAGGCGCCTCAAGAGGCGATCGGGGCTACCACCATCTAAGCCATCCTAGAGCAGGCTATGCCTTTCCTACAGTGGATTTTGTGTATTTCATTGGCTCGTGGTTAGCCCTCAACATGCATGTCGCCAAACACAAAATGTCGTGAAGGAAGCTGAAAGCTCTGTCGCTGGTTAAGACAAGCTAAAGAAAAAAGGGCCAGCTGACGAGGCACCTCAAGAGTGGAGTGGGGCTACCGCCATCAAAGCCATCCTAGAGCAGACTATGCCTTCCCTGCCGTGGATTTCGTGTATTTCATTGAGTCCTGATTAGCTCTGTTCACGCATGTCGCCAAACACAGAATGCCGTGAAGGAAGCCGAAAGCTCTGTCGCTGGTTAAGACAAGTTAAAGAAAAAACCGTCAGCTGAGGAGGCGCCTCGAAGCCGATTGGGGCTACCGCCATCTAAACTGTTCTAGAGAAGGAGGTGCCTTTACTGCACTGGATTTCGTGTATTTCATTGGCTCGTGTTTAGCTCTCAACACGCGTGTCGCCAAATCCAAAACGCCGTGAAGAAAGCTGGAAGCTCTGTCGCTGGTTAAGAGAAGTTTAAGAAAAAAGCGTCAGCTGACGAGGCGCCTCAAGAGGCGAGTGGGGCTACCACCATCTAAGCCTGTCCTAGAACAGGCTATTCGTTTCCTGCAGTGCATTTCGTGCAGTTCATTGGCCCGTGGTTAGCTCTCAACACGCGTGTCGCCAAACATAAATTTCCCTGAACGAAGCTGTGAGACCTGCCGCTGGTGAAGGCAAGTTAAGAAAAAGAGTGTCAGCTGACGAGGCGCCTCAAGAGGCGAGTGGGGCTACCCCCATCTAAGCCATACTATAGCAGGCTATTCCTTTGCTGCAGTGTATTTTGTGTATTTCATTCGCTCGCAGTTAGGTCTCAACACGGATGTCGCCAAACACAGAATGCCGTGAAGGAAGCCAAAATCTATGTCGCTGGTTAAGTCAAGTTAGAAAAAAAAGCGCCAGCTGACGAGGCGCCTAAAGCGGCGAGTGGGGCTACCGCCATCTAAGCCATCCTAGATCAGGCTATGCCTTTCCTGGAGTGCATTTCGTGCATTTCATTGGCTCGTGGTTAGCCCTCAACACGCATGTCGCCAAACACAAAATGTCGTGAATGAAGTTGAAAGCTCTGTCGCTGGTTAAGACAAGTTAAAGAAAAAAGCGTCACCTGACGAAGCGCGTCAAGAGGCGATCGGGCCTACCACCATCTAAGCCATCGTTGAGCAGGCTATAACCTTCCTGCAGTGGATTTCGTGGATTTCATTGGATCGTGGTTAGCTCTCAACACGCATGTCGCCAAACAATTATGCCGTGCAGGTAGTTGAAAGCTCTGTCGCTGGTTAAGACAAGTTAAAGAAAAAATCGTCAGCTGACGAGGCGCCTCAAGAGCCGATGGGGGCTACCGCCATCTAAGCTGTCCTAGAGAACCGGATGCCTTTCCTGCAGTGGATTTCGTGTATTTCATTGGCTCGTGTTTAGCTCTCAACACGCGTGTCGCCAAACACAAAATGCCATGAAGGAAGCTGAAAGCTCTTTCGTTGATTAAGACAAGTTAATTAAAAAGCGTGAGCTCACGGGGTGCCTCAAGAGGTGATTGGGGCTACCGCCATCTAACCATCCTAGAGCAGGCTATGCCTTCCCTGCAGTGGATTTCGTGTATTTCATTGGCTCGTGGTTAGCTCTCAACACACCGGTCGCCAAACACAAAATGCCATGAAGGAAGCTGAAAGCTCTGTCGCTGGTTAAGACAAGCTAAAGAAAAAACGCCAGCTGACGAGTCACCTCAAGAGGGGAGTGGGGCTACCGCCATCTAAGCCATCCTAGAGCAGGCTATGCCTTTCCTGAAGTGGATTTCGTGGATTTCATTGGCTCCTGGTTAGCTCTGAACACGCATGTCGCCAAACACAGAATGCCTTGAAGGAAGTCAAAAGCTCTGTCGCTAGCTAAGACAAGTTAAAGAAAAAAGCGTCAGCTGACGAAGCGCCTTAAGAGGCGAGTGGGGCTGCCGCCATCTAAGCCATCCTAGAACAGGCTATGACTTTCCTGCAGTGCATTTTGTGTATTTCATTGGCTCGTAGTTAGATCTCCACACGGATGTCGCCAAACACAGAATACCGTGAAGGAAGCCGAAAGCTCTGTCGCTGGTTAAGACAAGTTTAAGAAAAAAGCGTCAGCTGACGAGGCGCCTCAAGAGGCGAGTGGGGCTACCACCATCTAAGCCTGTCCTAGAACAGGCTATTCGTTTCCTGCAGTGCATTTCGTGCAGTTCATTGGCCCGTGGTTAGCTCTCAACACGCGTGTCGCCAAACATAAAATTCCCTGAAGGAAGCTGTGAGACCTGCCGCTGGTGAAGGCAAGTTAAGAAAAAGAGTGTCAGCTGACGAGGCGCCTCAAGAGGCGAGTGGGGCTACCCCATCTAAGCCATACTATAGCAGGTTATTCCTTTGCTGCAGTGGATTTTGTGTATTTCATTGGCTCGCAGTTAGGTCTCAACACGGATGTCGCCAAACACAGAATGCCGTGAAGGAAGCCGAAAGCTCTGTCGCTGGTTAAGACAAGTTAAAGAAAAAAGCGCCAGCTGACGAGGCGCCTAAAGCGGCGAGTGGGGCTACCGCCATCTAAGCCATCATAGAGCAGGCTATGCCTTTCCTGCTGTGGATTTCGTGTATTTCATTGGCTCGTGGTTAGCTCCCAACACCCATGTCGCCAAACACAAAATGCCGTGAAGGAAGCCGAAAGCTCTGTCGCTGGTTAAAACAAGTTAAAGAAAAAATCGTCAGCTGACGAGGCGCCTCAAGAGGCGAGTGGGTCTACCACCATCTAAGCCTGTCCTAGAACAGATTATGCCTTTCCTGCAGTGCATTTCGTGCAGTTCATTGGCCCGTGGTTAGCCCTCAACACGCGTGTCGCGAAACATAAAATGCCCTGAAGGAAGCTGTGAGCTCTGCCGCTGGTTAAGGCAAGTTAAAGAAAAAGAGTCGTCAGCTGACGAGGCGCCTCAAGAGGCGAGTGGGGCTACCCCCATCTAAGCCATCCTATAGCAGGATATGCCTTTCCTGCAGTGGATTTCGTGTATTTCATTGGCTCGTGAGTTAGCTCTCAACACGCATGTCGCCAAACACGGAATGCCGTGAAGGAAGCCGAAAGCTCTGTCGCTGGTTAAGACAAGTTAAAGAAAAAAGCGCCAGCTGACGAGGCGCCTAAAGCGGCGAGTGGGCCTACCGCCATCTAAGCCATCATAGAGCAGGCTATGCCTTTCCTGCAGTGGATTTCGTGTATTTCATTGGCTCGTGGTTAGCTCTCAACACGCATGTCGCCAAACACAAAATGCCGTGAAGGAAGCTGGAAGCTCTGTCGCTGGTTAAAACAAGTTAAAGAAAAAATCGTCAGCTGACGAGGCGCCTCAAGAGGCGAATGGGGCTACCACCATCTAAGCCTGTCCTAGAACAGGCTATTCGTTTCCTTCAGTGCATTTCGTGCAGTTCATTGGCCGTGGTTAGCTCTCAACACGCGTGTCGCCAACCATAAATCTCCCTGAAGGAAGCTGTGAGACCTGCCGCTGGTTAAGAGAAGTTAGAGAAAAAAGCGCCAGCTGACGAGGCGCCTAAAGCGGCGAGTGGGGCTACCGCCATCTAAGCCATCCTAGATCAGGCTATGCCTTTCCTGGAGTGGATTTCGTGTATTTCATGGCTCAAGGCTAGCTCCCACCCATGTCGCCAAACACAAAATGTCGTAAAGGAAGTTGAATGCTCTGTCGCTGGTTAAGACAAGTTAAAGGAAAAATCGTCATCTGACGAGGCTCCTCAAGAGCCGATTGGGGCTACCGCCATCTAAACTGTCCTAGAGAAGGAGATGCCTTTCCTGCAGTGGATTTCGTGTATTTCATTGGCTCGTGTTTAGCCCTCAACACGCGTGTCGCCAAACCCAAAATGCCGTGAAGGAAGCTGAAAGCTCTGTCGCTGGTTAAGACAAGTTAAAGAAAAAGCGTCAGCTCACGAGGCGCTTCAAGAGGCGAGTGGGGCTACCGCCATCTAAGCCGTCCTAGCAAAGGCTATTCGTTTCCTGCAGTGCATTTCGTGCATTTCATTGGCTCGTGGTTAGCCCTCAACACGCATGTCGCCAAACACAAAATGTCGTGAAGGAAGTTGAAAGCTCTGTCGCTGGTTAAGACAAGTTAAAGAAAAAAGCGTCACCTGACGAGGCGCCTCAAGAGGCGATCGGGCCTACCACCATCTAAGCCATCGTTGAGCAGGCTATAACTTTCCTGCAGTGGATTTCGTGGATTTCATTGGATCGTGGTTAGCTCTCAACACGCATGTCGCCAAACAATTATGCCGTGCAGGAAGTTGAAAGCTCTGTCGCTGGTTAAGACAAGTTAAAGAAAAAATCGACAGCTGACGAGGCGCCTCAAGAGCCGATGTGGGGCTACCGCCATCTAAGCTGTCCTAGAGAACCGGATGCCTTTCCTGCAGTGGATTTCGTGTATTTCATTGGCTCGCTGTTTAGCTCTCAACACGCGATGTCGCCAAACACAGAATGCCGTGAAGGAAGCCGAAAGCTCTGTCGCTGGTTAAGACAAGTTAAAGAAAAAAGCGCCAGCTGACGAGGCGCCTCAAGAGCGGCGAGTGGGGCTACCGCCATCTAAGCCATCATAGAGCAGGCTATGCCTTTCCTGCTGTGGATTTCGTGTATTTCATTGGCTCGTGGTTAGCTCCCAACACCCATGTCGCCAAACACAAAATGCCGTGAAGGAAGCTGAAAGCTCTGTCGCTGGTTAAAACAAGTTAAAGAAAAAATCGTCAGCTGACGAGGCGCCTCAAGAGGCGAGTGGGTCTACCACCATCTAAGCCTGTCCTAGAACAGATTATTCGTTTCCTGCAGTGCATTTCATGCAGTTCATTGGCCCGTGGTTAGCCCTCAACACGCGTGTCGCGAAACATAAAATTCCCTGAAGGAAGCTGTGAGACCTGCCACTGGTGAAGGCAAGTTAAGAAAAAGAGTGTCAGCTGACGAGGCGCCTCAAGAGGCGAGTGGGGCTACCCCCATCTAAGCCATCCTAGAACAGGCTATGCCTTTCCTGCAGTGCATTTCGTGCATTTCATTGGCCCGTGGTTAGCTCTCAACACACATGTCGCCAAACACAAAATGTCGTAAAGGAAGTTGAATGCTCTGTCGCTGGTTAAGACAAGTTAAAGGAAAAATCGTCATCTGACGAGGCTCCTCAAGAGCCGATTGGGGCTACCGCCATCTAAACTGTCCTAGAGAAGGAGATGCCTTTCCTGCAGTGGATTTCGTGTATTTCATTGGCTCGTGTTTAGCCCTCAACACGCGTGTCGCCAAACCCAAAATGCCGTGAAGGAAGCTGAAAGCTCTGTCGCTGGTTAAGACAAGTTAAAGAAAAAGCGTCAGCTCACGAGGCGCTTCAAGAGGCGAGTGGGGCTACCGCCATCTAAGCCGTCCTAGCAAAGGCTATTCGTTTTCTGCAGTGCATTTCGTGCATTTCATTGGCTCGTGGTTAGCCCTCAACACGCATGTCGCCAAACACAAAATGTCGTGAAGGAAGTTGAAAGCTCTGTCGCTGGTTAAGACAAGTTAAAGAAAAAAGCGTCACCTGACGAAGCGCCTCAAGAGGCGATCGGGCCTACCACCATCTAAGCCATCGTTGAGCAGGCTATACCTTTCCTGCAGTGGATTTCGTGGATTTCATTGGCTCGTGGTTAGCTCTCAACACGCATGTCGCCAAACACATTATGCCTGCAGGAAGTTGAAAGCTCTGTCGCTGGTTAAGACAAGTTAAAGAAAAAATCGTCAGCTGACGAGGCGCCTCAAGAGCCGATGGGGGCTACCGCCATCTAAGCCATCCTTGAGCAGGCTATGCCTTCCCTGCAGTGGATTTCGTGTATTTCATTGGCTCGTGGTTAGCTCTCAACACGCATGTCGCCAAACACAAAATGCCGTGAAGGAAGCTGAAAGCTCTGTCGCTGGTTAAGACAAGTTAAAGAAAAAAGCGCCAGCTGACGAGGCGCCTCAAGAGGCGAGTGGGGCTACCGCCATCTAAGCCATCCTAGAACAGGCTATGCCTTTCCTGCAGTGGATTTCGTGCATTTCATTGGCTCCGTGGTTAGCTCTCAACACGCATGTCGCCAAACACAAAATGCCTGAAGGAAGCTGAAAGCTCTGTCGCTGGTTAAGACAAGTTAAAGAAAAAAGCGTCAGCTGACGAGGCGCCTCAAGAGGCGAGTGGGGCTACCGCCATCTAAGCCATCCTAGATCAGGCTATGCCTTTCCTGCAGTGGATTTCGTGTATTTCATTGGCTCGTGGTTAGCTCTCAACACGCATGTCGCCAAACACAAAATGCCGTGAAGGAAGCTGAAAGCTCTGTCGCTGGTTAAGACAAGTTAAAGAAAAAATCGTCAGCTGACGAGGCGCCTCAAGAGCCGATTGGGGCTACCGCCATCTAAGCCATCCTAGAGCAGGCTATGCCTTTCCTGCCGTGGATTTCGTGTATTTCATTGGCTCGTGGTTAGCTCTCATACACGCGTGTCGCCAAACACAAAATGCCGTGAAGGAAGCTGAAAGCTCTGTCGCTGGTTAAGACAAGTTAAGAAAAAAGCGTCAGCTGACGAGGCGCCTCAAGAGGCGAGTGGGGCTACCGCCATCTAAGCCGTCCTAGAACAGGCTATTCGTTTCCTGCAGTGCTTTTCGTGCAGTTCATTGGCCCGTGGTTAGCTCTCAACACGCGCGTCGCCAAATATAAAATTCCCTGAAGGAAGCTGTGAGACCTTCCGCTGGTGAAGGCAAGTTAAGAAAAAATCGTGTCAGCTGACAAGGCGCCTCAAGAGGCGAGTGGGGCTACCCCAATGTAAGCCATACTATAGCAGGCTATGCCTTTCCTGCTGTGGATTTCGTGTATTTCATTGGCTCGAGGTTAGCTCCCAACACCCATGTCGCCAAACACAAAATGCCGTGAAGGAAGCTGAAAGCTCTGTCGCTGGTTAAGACAATTAAAGAAAAAAGCGTTAGCTTACGAGGCGCCTCAAGAGGCGATCGGGGCTACCACCATCTAAGCCATCCTAGAGCAGGCTATGCCTTTCCTACAGTGGATTTTGTGTATTTCATTGGCTCGTGGTTAGCCCTCAACATGCATGTCGCCAAACACAAAATGTCGTGAAGGAAGCTGAAAGCTCTGTCGCTGGTTAAGACAAGCTAAAGAAAAAAGGGCCAGCTGACGAGGCACCTCAAGAGTGGAGTGGGGCTACCGCCATCAAAGCCATCCTAGAGCAGACTATGCCTTCCCTGCCGTGGATTTCGTGTATTTCATTGAGTCCTGATTAGCTCTGTTCACGCATGTCGCCAAACACAGAATGCCGTGAAGGAAGCCGAAAGCTCTGTCGCTGGTTAAGACAAGTTAAAGAAAAAATCGTCAGCTGAGGAGGCGCCTCGAAGCCGATTGGGGCTACCGCCATCTAAACTGTTCTAGAGAAGGAGGTGCCTTTACTGCACTGGATTTCGTGTATTTCATTGGCTCGTGTTTAGCTCTCAACACGCGTGTCGCCAAATCCAAAACGCCGTGAAGAAAGCTGAAAGCTCTGTCGCTGGTTAAGAGAAGTTTAAGAAAAAAGCGTCAGCTGACGAGGCGCCTCAAGAGGCGAGTGGGGCTACCACCATCTAAGCCTGTCCTAGAACAGGCTATTCGTTTCCTGCAGTGCATTTCGTGCAGTTCATTGGCCCGTGGTTAGCTCTCAACACGCGTGTCGCCAAACATAAAATTCCCTGAACGAAGCTGTGAGACCTGCCGCTGGTGAAGGCAAGTTAAGAAAAAGAGTGTCAGCTGACGAGGCGCCTCAAGAGGCGAGTGGGGCTACCCCCATCTAAGCCATACTATAGCAGGCTATTCCTTTGCTGCAGTGTATTTTGTGTATTTCATTCGCTCGCAGTTAGGTCTCAACACGGATGTCGCCAAACACAGAATGCCGTGAAGGAAGCCAAAATCTATGTCGCTGGTTAAGTCAAGTTAGAAAAAAAAGCGCCAGCTGACGAGGCGCCTAAAGCGGCGAGTGGGGCTACCGCCATCTAAGCCATCCTAGATCAGGCTATGCCTTTCCTGGAGTGCATTTCGTGTATTTCATTGGCTCGTGGCTAGCTCCCAACACGCATGTCGCCAAACACAAAATGTCGTGAATGAAGTTGAAAGCTCTGTCGCTGGTTAAGACAAGTTAAAGAAAAAAGCGTCACCTGACGAAGCGCGTCAAGAGGCGATCGGGCCTACCACCATCTAAGCCATCGTTGAGCAGGCTATAACCTTCCTGCAGTGGATTTCGTGGATTTCATTGGATCGTGGTTAGCTCTCAACACGCATGTCGCCAAACAATTATGCCGTGCAGGTAGTTGAAAGCTCTGTCGCTGGTTAAGACAAGTTAAAGAAAAAATCGTCAGCTGACGAGGCGCCTCAAGAGCCGATGGGGGCTACCGCCATCTAAGCTGTCCTAGAGAACCGGATGCCTTTCCTGCAGTGGATTTCGTGTATTTCATTGGCTCGTGTTTAGCTCTCAACACGCGTGTCGCCAAACACAAAATGCCGTGAAGGAAGCTGAAAGCTCTGTCGCTGGTTAAGACAAGTTAATGAAAAAGCGTCAGCTCACGAGGCTGCCTCAAGAGGCGATTGGGGCTACCGCCATCTAACCTGTCCTAGAGAAGGCTATGCCTTTCCTGCAGTGGATTTCGTGTATTTCATTGGCTCGTGGTTAGCTCTCAACACGCCGTGTCGCCAAACACAAAATGCCATGAAGGAAGCTGAAAGCTCTGTCGCTGGTTAAGACAAGTTAAAGAAAAAGCGTCAGCTGACGAGGCGCCTCAAGAGGCGAGTGGGGCTACCGCCATCTAAGCCATCCTAGAGCAGGCTATGCCTTTCCTGAAGTGGATTTCGTGGATTTCATTGGCTCCTGGTTAGCTCTGAACACGCATGTCGCCAAACACAGAATGCCTTGAAGGAAGTCGAAAGCTCTGTCGCTAGCTAAGACAAGTTAAAGAAAAAAGCGTCAGCTGACGAAGCGCCTCAAGAGGCGAGTGGGGCTGCCGCCATCTAAGCCATCCTAGAACAGGCTATGACTTTCCTGCAGTGCATTTTGTGTATTTCATTGGCTCGTAGTTAGATCTCAACACGGATGTCGCCAAACACAGAATGCCGTGAAGGAAGCCGAAAGCTCTGTCGCTGGTTAAGACAAGTTTAAGAAAAAAGCGTCAGCTGACGAGGCGCCTCAAGAGGCGAGTGGGGCTACCACCATCTAAGCCTGTCCTAGAACAGGCTATTCGTTTCCTGCAGTGCATTTCGTGCAGTTCATTGGCCCGTGGTTAGCTCTCAACACGCGTGTCGCCAAACATAAAATTCCCTGAAGGAAGCTGTGAGACCTGCCGCTGGTGAAGGCAAGTTAAGAAAAAGAGTGTCAGCTGACGAGGCGCCTCAAGAGGCGAGTGGGGCTACCCCATCTAAGCCATACTATAGCAGGTTATTCCTTTGCTGCAGTGGATTTTGTGTATTTCATTGGCTCGCAGTTAGGTCTCAACACGGATGTCGCCAAACACAGAATGCCGTGAAGGAAGCCGAAAGCTCTGTCGCTGGTTAAGACAAGTTAAAGAAAAAAGCGCCAGCTGACGAGGCGCCTAAAGCGGCGAGTGGGCCTAGCGCCATCTAAGCCATCATAGAGCAGGCTATGCCTTTCCTGCTGTGGATTTCGTGTATTTCATTGGCTCGTGGTTAGCTCCCAGCACCCATGTCGCCAAACACAAAATGCCGTGAAGGAAGCCGACAGCTCTGTCGCTGGTTAAAACAAGTTAAAGAAAAAATCGTCAGCTGACGAGGCGCCTCAAGAGGCGAGTGGGTCTACCACCATCTAAGCCTGTCCTAGAACAGATTATTCGTTTCCTGCAGTGCATTTCGTGCAGTTCATTGGCCCGTGGTTAGCCCTCAACACGCGTGTCGCGAAACATAAAATTCCCTGAAGGAAGCTGTGAGATCTGCCACTGGTGAAGGCAAGTTAAGAAATAGAGTGTCAGCTGACGAGGCGCCTCAAGAGGCGAGTGGGGCTACCCCCATCTAAGCCATCCCATAGCAGGATATGCCTTTCCTGCAGGGATTTCGTGTATTTCATTGGCTCGTAGTTAGCTCTCAACACGGATGTCGCCAAACACGGAATGCCGTGAAGGAAGCCGAAAGCTCTGTCGCTGGTTAATACAAGTTAAAGAAAAAAGCGCCAACTGACGAGGCGCCTAAAGCGGCGAGTGGGCCTACCGCCATCTAAGCCATCATAGAGCAGGCTATGCCTTTCCTGCAGTGGATTTCGTGTATTTCATTGGCTCGTGGTTAGCTCCCAACACCCATTTCGCCAAACACAAAATGCCGTGAAGGAAGCTGAAAGCTCTGTCGCTGGTTAAAACAAGTTAAAGAAAAAATCGTCAGCTGACGAGGCGCCTCAAGAGGCGAATGGGGCTACCACCATCTAAGCCTGTCCTAGAACAGGCTATTCGTTTCCTGCAGTGCATTTCATGCAGTTCATTGGCCCGTGGTTAGCCCTCAACACGCGTGTCGCGAAACATAAAATTCCCTGAAGGAAGCTGTGAGACCTGCCACTGGTGAAGGCAAGTTGAGGGCAGAGGGTAAGCCCTATACTTCCCATGCATTTTAGGCCATATTGAGGTACATGTTTCTCACTAACTAAAAACAGTAGCCTAATAATACATATATCATTGTTTGCCAATTTTTGTGCTCTTTTTACTGAACTAAATAATTTGAAATGTGTTTTAAACTTCAATTTTTTAATAAAATTGTTTCCGGTAGTACACAAATCTGGCCTTTCTTTGCGCATTTCAAAATTCATAACAAAATAACTGCTCAGTGAAATTGCTTAATTCTAGTTCAGTAGTTGGCAAGACTTATGTAGATGATTGCAAAAAAAAATCAGCCGTCTGTCTTGAAAGGCATTGGAAATAATGGTACCTTTGTAAGAAAAAACACTGTTTTGAGATAATAGAGCGTAAAGAAAAAAAAGATGTGAAAAACCATTTTTTATTCGCAGAAACGCCTCCATAGTAATTGGTTTAATAGCCCCCTGCTTCGTAGTCACTGTCGCCATCATTTTTCGCTTTTCGGCTTGTCGTTTTGACTGTCGGGCCTCTTTTGTAAGCTGTCGTGTTGCTCGGTCCGCAAAGTACATGCGCTTATGGTCAGCTTCCCTCAGCCACTTGATGGTGTTGCTCCCTGGGTTCAATCCACACGCCTTCAAAACGTTGGCCCGTGCGATGCTACCATCATTAAATGAAAGAACAGCATCCAGTGTTGCCATCCGTAGGGTCAGAAGCCTAACAAACACATTCTTTGGCGCGCGTTCCCAAACAACATGGTTGAACGACTCATTTGCATTTTGAGTTCGCCCATGGAAGCACTTCTCTAGGAGCTCAGCCTTCGATAGCTCCCTATAAATGGGTTTGATAGCCTCCAAGACAGATGCAGGCAAACTCTCCTTGTGGAAAAATGGCTTGCCCTCTGACTGACTTCTGTTGAAGGCACACCACGTATCAGGTCCCTTTGGGCAAAGTACATGGCATGGGTCATCGTCTGTGGCCGATAAGTGGAAGAAGGTTGCCCAAACGGCCTTTCGCATTTCATCCAGGTTTCCTACATTTCTTCTGATGGCCAAACCAATGTACGTCTGGAGCTTGTCTATTACTGCATCAGTCAGTCGGCCTCGGCCCGAGAGGCTCTTTCCATCAGAGAGTTTTCCTGCTTTGTTTCCTTTTTTAGCCTTCGTAACCTTGTGCCCATCCTTTTTTGCACGTGCCCTATGCACTCAACCTTGGATATTTCAACGGAATCACCATATGGCATTTGTGCCTTCGCAGCCATAAAAGCCTTGCTGTCACCATCCCCAAGGTATTTGACGTATCGAACGCCGTGAAGCTCCTCACTCCTGCCGAAAATTTTCAGTGCTCCTGCGACTTCCATTCCACCGCTGGTGCCTTGGTAGTTGCTTTGGCACACCTCTCTATGAAGGGGGTCACTGTTTGTACCCTTGATGCTGCACTTTGGACAACGTTTAGACAAAACCTCCACATCCAGCACTTTCCCAGAGTCTACACTGGTTGCAGAGACTATGCCGTTATTGGAAGTATGGCCTCGCTTCTGCCAGCTTCCATCAAGAGCAACTGCGATGTCTTTATCCCCCTCATTCAGCTGCCCTTTTCATCGACTCCTGAGCAGCAGCTTCGATGTGACCTAGAAGCTCTTGATTGTATTTCGCAAACTTTGTCGGCGGCTTAGGAAGGTTTAGCATAGCACAGAGTATATTTCCTGCAGCCATTCCCTTACCAATGGACCTCAAGGCATACACTAACCTGAGGTTGGCTTCATAGAGGCCAGTAGAAGTTTTCTTCGACGTCTCAAATCGTTGTGCGGCACTACACACTTCGCAGCTCAAACTATAAACACTTGCAACACCTACCCGTTTTGTCACAATTTCGATGAGCTCAACACTTCCACCGCACTCTCTGCACACACAAATCTGTGTAATTGCGGCACAAATGCCGTCCATGTCCATTAAGGCATATTGGCTGCTGCTCTGTAGCACATCCTCTTCCTGGAAGCACAGAGAAAATCTTGAAAGCTTCGATGTCGAGGAGCTGGCGCGTTCGGCGTTCGGGATCTCATTCGGTCGTGGACATCCTTTTGCTTTTTCACAATGAGCGTAGCGGTTGCCGTGAAATTCACGCCTGACGAAGGCCTTCTTTGCCCTGGGCATCTCAACTTATCAGCAGCAACCAACACCGGCACAATTTACAATACTGATCGAAAGGGATAGCACTCGGACGCAGCTGCATGAAGGTTGCAGAAACGTGGAAAAAACGTGCAAAGCGTCTCAGGATTGTCTTGGCTAAAAAAGAGGAGCTGTACAATAGTTGCCAGACAATTTTTTATATGTAGCTGATTTTAGACAAGTTTTGAAATCAGGTGGTGGACTTTTTGGTTGAAAAAATTGACGTTAATCCTGAAAGGGGGCGTGGCCGCTCACTACTTGGTTTCAGAAAAAGCGTTTTTCAGCCGTAAATATGGCTTTCTGAGGAAAGTGCGATCATGGAACATGTGTAGAAAGAATTGAACTTCTAAAATTCCAAAAGAAAAAAAAACGATTTTTTTCTAATTTTACCTTACCCTGTGCCCTTAAGAAAAAGAGTGTCAGCTGACGAGGCGCCTCAAGAGGCGAGTGGGGCTACCCCCATCTAAGCCATCCTAGAACAGGCTATGCCTTTCCTGCAGTGCATTTCGTGCATTTCATTGGCCCGTGGTTAGCTCTCAACACGCATGTCGCCAAACAAATATGCCGTGAAGGAAGTTGAAAGCTCTGTCGCTGGTTAAGACAAGTTAAAGGAAAAATCGTCATCTGACGAGGCTCCTCAAGAGCCGATTGGGGCTACCGCCATCTAAACTGTCCTAGAGAAGGAGATGCCTTTCCTGCAGTGGATTTCGTGTATTTCATTGGCTCGTGTTTAGCCCTCAACACGCGTGTCGCCAAACCCAAAATGCCGTGAAGGAAGCTGAAAGCTCTGTCGCTGGTTAAGACAAGTTAAAGAAAAAGCGTCAGCTCACGAGGCGCTTCAAGAGGCGAGTGGGGCTACCGCCATCTAAGCAGTCCTAGCAAAGGCTATTCGTTTTCTGCAGTGCATTTCGTGCATTTCATTGGCTCGTGGTTAGCCCTCAACACGCATGTCGCCAAACACAAAATGTCGTGAAGGAAGTTGAAAGCTCTGTCGCTGGTTAAGACAAGTTAAAGAAAAAAGCGTCACCTGACGAAGCGCCTCAAGAGGCGAACGGGCCTACCACCATCTAAGCCATCGTTGAGCAGGCTATAACTTTCCTGCAGTGGATTTCGTGGATTTCATTGGATCGTGGTTAGCTCTCAACACGCATGTCGCCAAACAATTATGCCATGCAGGAAGTTGAAAGCTCTGTCGCTGGTTAAGACAAGTTAAAGAAAAAATCGTCAGCTGACGAGGCGCCTCAAGAGCCGATGGGGGCTACCGCCATCTAAGCCATCCTTGAGCAGGCTATGCCTTCCCTGCAGTGGATTTCGTGTATTTCATTGGCTCCTGGTTAACTCTCAATACGCATGTCGCGAAACCAAAATGCCGTGAAGGAAGCTGGAAGCTCTGTCGCTGGTTAAAATAAGTTAAAGAAAAAATCGACAGCTGACGAGGCGCCTCAAGAGGCGAGTGGGGCTACCACCATCTAAGCCTGTCCTAGAACAGGCTATTCGTTTCCTTCAATGCATTTCGTGCAGTTCATTGGCCCGTGGTTAGCTCTCAACACGCGTGTCGCCAACCATAAAATTCCATGAAGGAAGCTGTGAGACCTGCCGCTGGTTAAGAGAAGTTAGAGAAAAAAGCGCCAGCTGACGAGGCGCCTAAAGCGGCGAGTGGGGCTACCGCCATCTAAGCCATCCTAGATCAGGCTATGCCTTTCCTGCAGTGGATTTCGTGTATTTCATTGGCTCATGGCTAGCTCCCACCCATGTCGCCAAACACAAAATGCCATGAAGGAAGCTGAAAGCTCTGTTGCTGGTTAAGACAAGTTAAAGAAAAAATCGTCAGCTGAGGAGGCGCCTCAAAGCCGATTGGGGCTACCGCCATCTAAACTGTCCTAGAGAAGGAGGTGCCTTTACTGCCAGTGGATTTCGTGTATTTCATTGGCTCGTGTTTAGCTCTCATCACGCGTGTCGCCAAACCCAAAACGCTGTGAAGGAAGCTGAAAGCTCTGTCGCTGGTTAAGACAAGTTAAGAAAAAAGCGTCAGCTGACGAGGCGCCTCAAGAGGCGAGTGGGGCTACCGCCATCTAAGCCTGTCCTAGAACGGGCTATTCGTTTCCTGCAGTGCATTTCGTGCAGTTCATTGGCCCGTGGTTAGCTCTCAGCACGCGTGTCGCCAAACATAAAATTCCCTGAAGGAAGCTGTGAGACCTGCCGCTGGTGAAGGCAAGTTAAGAAAAAGAGTGTCAGCTGACAAGGCGCCTCAAGAGGCGAGTGGGGCTACCCCCATCTAAGCCATACTATAGCAGGCTATTCCTTTCCTGCAGTGGATTTTGAGTATTTCATTGGCTCGCAGTTAGGTCTCAACACGGATGTCGCCAAACACAGAATGCCGTGAAGGAAGCCGAAAGCTCTGTCGCTGGTTAAGACAAGTTAAAGAAAAAAGCGCCAGCTGACGAGGCGCCTAAAGCGGCGAGTGGGGCTACCGCCATCTAAGCCATCATAGAGCAGGCTATGCCTTTCCTGCTGTGGATTTCGTGTATTTCATTGGCTCGTGGTTAGCTCCCAACACCCATGTCGCCAAACACAAAATGCCGTGAAGGAAGCTGAAAGCTCTGTCGCTGGTTAAAACAAGTTAAAGAAAAAATCGTCAGCTGACGAGGCACCTCAAGAGGCGAGTGGGTCTACCACCATCTAAGCCTGTCCTAGAACAGATTATTCGTTTCCTGCAGTGCATTTCGTGCAGTTCATTGGCCCGTGGTTAGCCCTCAACACGCGTGTCGCGAAACATAAAATTCCCTGAAGGAAGCTGTGAGACCTGCCACTGGTGAAGGCAAGTTAAGAAAAAGAGTGTCAGCTGACGAGGCGCCTCAAGAGGCGAGTGGGGCTACCCCCATCTAAGCCATCCTAGAACAGGCTATGCCTTTCCTGCAGTTCATTTCGTGCATTTCATTGGCCCGTGGTTAGCCCTCAACACGCGTGTCGCCAAACCCAAAATGCCGTGAAGGAAGCTGAAAGCTCTGTCGCTGGTTAAGACAAGTTAAAGAAAAAGCGTCATCTGACGAGGCTCCTCAAGAGCCGATTGGGGCTACCGCCATCTAAACTGTCCTAGAGAAGGAGATGCCTTTCCTGCAGTGGATTTCGTGTATTTCATTGGCTCGTGTTTAGCCCTCAACACGCGTGTCGCCAAACCCAAAATGCCGTGAAGGAAGCTGAAAGCTCTGTCGCTGGTTAAGACAAGTTAAAGAAAAAGCGTCAGCTCACGAGGCGCTTCAAGAGGCGAGTGGGGCTACCGCCATCTAAGCAGTCCTAGCAAAGGCTATTCGTTTTCTGCAGTGCATTTCGTGCATTTCATTGGCTCGTGGTTAGCCCTCAACACGCATGTCGCCAAACACAAAATGTCGTGAAGGAAGTTGAAAGCTCTGTCGCTGGTTAAGACAAGTTAAAGAAAAAAGCGTCACCTGACGAAGCGCCTCAAGAGGCGATCGGGCCTACCACCATCTAAGCCATCGTTGAGCAGGCTATAACTTTCCTGCAGTGGATTTCGTGGATTTCATTGGATCGTGGTTAGCTCTCAACACGCATGTCGCCAAACAATTATGCCGTGCAGGAAGTTGAAAGCTCTGTCGCTGGTTAAGACAAGTTAAAGAAAAAATCGTCAGCTGACGAGGCGCCTCAAGAGCCGATGGGGGCTACCGACATCTAAGCTGTCCTAGAGAACCGGATGCCTTTCCTGCAGTGGATTTCGTGTACTTCATTGGCTCGTGTTTAGCTCTCAACACGCGTGTCGCGAAACACAAAATGCCATGAAGGAAGCTGAAAGCTCTTTCGTTGATTAAGACAAGTTAATTAAAAAGCGTGAGGTCACGGGGTGCCTCAAGAGGTGATTGGGGCTACCGCCATCTAACCATCCTAGAGCAGGCTATGCCTTCCCTGCAGTGGATTTCGTGTATTTCATTGGCTCGTGGTTAGCTCTCAACACACCGGTCGCCAAACACAAAATGCCATGAAGGAAGCTGAAAGCTCTGTCGCTGGTTAAGGATAGTTAATAAAAAACCGTCAGTTGACGAGGCGCCTCAAGAGGCGATCGGGGCTACCACCATCTAAGCCATCCTTGAGCAGGCTATGCCTTCCCTGCAGTGGATTTCGTGTATTTCATTGGCTCCTGGTTAACTCTCAATACGCATGTCGCCAAACCAAAATGCCGTGAAGGAAGCTGGATTCTCTGTCGCTGGTTAAAACAAGTTAAAGAAAAATCGTCAGCTGACGAGGCGCCTCAAGAGGCGAATGGGGCTACCGCCATCTAAGCCATCCTATAGAAGGCTATGCCTTTCCTGCAGTGGATTTCGTAGATTTCATTGGCTCCTGGTTAGCTCTCAATACGCATGTCGCTAAACACACAATGCCGTGAAGGAAGTTGAATGCTCTGTCGCTGGTTAAGATAAGTTAAAGAAAAAATCGTCAGCTGACGAGGCGCCTCAAGAGGCGAGTGGTGCTACCACCATCTAAGTCTGTCCTAGAACAGGCTATTCGTTTCCTGCAGTGCTTTTCGTGCAGTTCATTGGCCCGTGGTTAGCTCTCAACACGCGTGTCGCCAAATATAAAATTCCCTGAAGGAAGCTGTGAGACCTTCCGCTGGTGAAGGCAAGTTAAGAAAAAATAGTGTCAGCTGACAAGGCGCCTCAAGAGGCGAGTGGGGCTACCCCAATGTAAGCCATACTATAGCAGGCTATGCCTTTCCTGCTGTGGATTTCGTGTATTTCATTGGCTCGAGGTTAGCTCCCAACACCCATGTCGCCAAACACAAAATGCCGTGAAGGAAGCTGAAAGCTCTGTCGCTGGTTAAGACAAGCTAAAGAAAAAAGCGCCAGCTTACGAGGCACCTCAAGAGTGGAGTGGGGATACCGGCTTCTAAGCCATCCTAGAGCAGACTATGCCTTTCCTGCCGTGGATTTTGTGTATTTCATTGGGTCTTGGTTAGCTCTGTACACGCATGTCGCCAAATACATAATGCCGTGAAGGAAGCCGAAAGCTCTGTTGCTGGTTAAGACAAGTTAAAGAAAAAATCGTCAGCAGAGGAGGCGCCTCAAAGCCGATTGGGGCTACCGCCATCTAAACTGTCCTAGAGAAGGAGGTGCCTTTACTGCAGTGGATTTCGTGTATTTCATTGGCTCGTGTTTAGCTCTCAACACGCGTGTCGCCAAACCCAAAACGCCGTGAAGGAAGCTGAAAGCTCTGTCGCTGGTTAAGACAAGTTTAAGAAAAAAGCGTCAGCTGACGAGGCGCCTCAAGAGGCGAGTGGGGCTACCACCATCTAAGCCTGTCCTAGAACAGGCTATTCGTATCCTGCAGTGCATTTCGTGCAGTTCATTGGCCCGTGGTTAGCTCTCAACACGCGTGTCGCCAAGCATAAAATTCCCTGAAGGAAGCTGTGAGACCTGCCGCTGGTGAAGGCAAGTTAAGAAAAAGAGTGTCAGCTGACAAGGCGCCTCAAGAGGCGAGTGGGGCTACCCCCATCTAAGCCATACTATAGCAGGCTATTCCTTTCCTGCAGTGGATTTTGAGTATTTCATTGGCTCGCAGTTAGGTCTCAACACGGATGTCGCCAAACACAGAATGCCGTGAAGGAAGCCAAAAGCTCTGTCGCTGGTTAAGACAAGTTAAAGAAAAAAGCGCCAGCTGACGAGGCGCCTAAAGCGGCGAGTGGGGCTACCGCCATCTAAGCCATCATAGAGCAAACTATGCCTTTCCTGCTGTGGATTTCGTGTATTTCATTGGCTCGTGGTTAGCTCCCAACACCCATGTCGCCAAACACAAAATGCCGTGAAGGAAGCTGAAAGCTCTGTCGCTGGTTAAAACAAGTTAAAGAAAAAATCGTCAGCTGACGAGGCGCCTCAAGAGGCGAGTGGGTCTACCACCATCTAAGCCTGTCCTAGAACAGATTATTCGTTTCCTGCAGTGCATTTCATGCAGTTCATTGGCCCGTGGTTAGCCCTCAACACGCGTGTCGCGAAACATAAAATTCCCTGAACGAAGCTGTGAGACCTGCCACTGGTGAAGGCAAGTTAAGGGCACAGGGTAAGCCATATACTTCCCATGCATTTTAGGCCATGTTGAGGTACATGTTTCTCACTAACTAAAAACAGTAGTCTAATAATACATATATCATTGTTTGCCAAATTTTGTGCTTTTTTTACTGAACTAGATTATTTGAAATGTGTTTTAAAATTCAATTTTTAATAAAATTGTTTCCGGTAGTACACAAATCTGGCCTTTCTTTGCGCATTTCAAAATTCATAACAGAATAACTGCTCAGTGAAATTGCTTAATTCTAGTTCAGTAGTTGGCAAGACTTATGTAGATGATTGCAAAAAAAAATCAGCCGTCTGTCTTGAAAGGCATTGGAAATAATGGTACCTTTGTAAGAAAAAACACTGTTTTGAGATAATAGAGCGTAAAGAAAAAAAAGATGTGAAAAACCATTTTTCATTCGCAGAAACGCCTCAATAGTAATTGGTTTAATAGCCCCTGCTTCGTAGTCACTGTCGCCATCATTTTTCGCTTTTCGGCTTGTCGTTTTGACTGTCGGGCCTCTTTTGTAAGCTGTCGTGTTGCTCGGTCCGCAAAGTACATGCGCTTATGGTCAGCTTCCCTCAGCCACTTGATGGTGTTGCTCCCTGGGTTCAATCCACACGCCTTCAAAACGTTGGCCCGTGCGATGCTACCATCATTAAATGAAAGAACAGCATCCAGTGTTGCCATCCGTAGGGTCCGAAGCCTAACAAACACATTCTTTGGCGCGCGTTCCCAAACAACATGGTTGAACGACTCATTTGCATTTTGAGTTCGCCCATGCAAGCACTTCTCTAGGAGCTCAGCCTTCGATAGCTCCCTATAAATGGGTTTGATAGCCTCCAAGACAGATGCAGGCAAACTCTCCTTGTGGAAAAATGGCTTGCCCTCTGACTGACTTCTGTTGAAGGCACACCACGTATCAGGTCCCTTTGGGCAAAGTACATGGCATGGGTCATCGTCTGTGGCCGATAAGTGGAAGAAGGTTGCCCAAACGGCCTTTCGCATTTCATCCAGGTTTCCTACATTTCTTCTGATGGCCAAACCATTGTACATCTGGAGCTTTCTATTACTGCATCAGTCAGTCGGCCTCGGCCCGAGAGGCTCTTTCCATCAGAGAGTTTTCCTGCTTTGTTTCCTTTTTTAGCCTTCGTAACCTTGTGCCCATCCTTTTTTGCACATGCCCTATGCACTCAACCTTGGATATTTCAACGGAATCACCATATGGCTTTTGTGCCTTCGCAGCCATAAAAGCCTTGCTGTCACCATCCCCAAGGTATTTGACGTATCGAACGCCGTGAAGCTCCTCACTCCTGCCGAAAATTTTCAGTGCTCCTGCGACTTCCATTCCACCGCTGGTGCCTTGGTAGTTGCTTTGGCACACCTCTCTATGAAGGGGGTCACTGTTTGTACCCTTGATGCTGCACTTTGGACAACGTTTAGACAAAACCTCCACATCCAGCACTTTCCCAGAGTCTACACTGGTTGCAGAGACTATGCCGTTATTGGAAGTATGGCCTCGCTTCTGCCAGCTTCCATCAAGAGCAACTGCGATGTCTTTATCCCCCTCATTCAGCTGCCCTTTTCATCAACTCCTGAGCAGCAGCTTCGATGTGACCTAGAAGCTCTTGATTGTATTTCGCAAACTTTGTCGGCGGCTTAGGAAGGTTTAGCATAGCACAGAGTATATTTCCTGCAGCCATTCCCTTACCAATGGACCTCAAGGCATACACTAACCTGAGGTTGGCTTCATAGAGGCCAGTAGAAGTTTTCTTCGACGTCTCAAATCGTTGTGCGGCACTACACACTTCGCAGCTCAAACTATAAACACTTGCAACACCTACCCGTTTTGTCACAATTTCGATGAGCTCAACACTTCCACCGCACTCTCTGCACACACAAATCTGTGTAATTGCGGCACAAATGCCGTCCATGTCCATTAAGGCATATTGGCTGCTGCTCTGTAGCACATCCTCTTCCTGGAAGCACAGAGAAAATCTTGAAAGCTTCGATGTCGAGGAGCTGGCGCGTTCGGCGTTCGGGATCTCATTCGGTCGTGGACATCCTTTTGCTTTTTCACAATGAGCGTAGCGGTTGCCGTGAAATTCACGCCTGACGAAAGCCTTCTTTGCCCTGGGCATCTCAACTTATCAGCAGCAACCAACACCGGCACAATTTAAAATACTGATCGAAAGGGATAGCACTCGGACGCAGCTGGATGAAGGTTGCAGAAACGTGGAAAAAACGTGCAAAGCGTCTCAGGATTGTCTTGGCTAAAAAAGAGGAGCTGTACTATAGTTGCCAGACAGTTTTTTATATGTAGTTGATTTTAGACAAGTTTTGAAATCAGGTGGTGTACTGTTTGGTTGAAAAAATTGACGTTAATCCTGAAAGGAGGCGTGGCCGCTCATTACTTGGTTTCAGAAAAAGCGTTTTTCAGCCGTAAATATGGCTTTCTGAGGAAAGTGCGATCATGGAACATGTGTAGAAAGAATTGAACTTCTAAAATTCCGAAAGAAAAAAAAACGATTTTTTCTAATTTTACCTTACCCTGTGCCCTTAAGAAAAAGAGTGTCAGCTGACGAGGCGCCTGAAGAGGCGAGTGGGGCTACCCCCATCTAAGCCATCCTAGAACAGGCTATGCCTTTCCTGCAGTGCATTTCGTGCATTTCATTGGCCCGTGGTTAGCTCTCAACACACATGTCGCCAAACACAAAATGTCGTAAAGGAAGTTGAATGCTCTGTCGCTGGTTAAGACAAGTTAAAGGAAAAATCGTCATCTGACGAGGCTCCTCAAGAGCCGATTGGGGCTACCGCCATCTAAACTGTCCTAGAGAAGGAGATGCCTTTCCTGCAGTGGATTTCGTGTATTTCATTGGCTCGTGTTTAGCCCTCAACACGCGTGTCGCCAAACCCAAAATGCCGTGAAGGAAGCTGAAAGCTCTGTCGCTGGTTAAGACAAGTTAAAGAAAAAAGCGTCAGCTGACGAGGCGCCTCAAGAGGCGAGTGGGGCTACCGCCATCTAAGCCATCCTAGAACAGGCTATGCCTTTCCTGCAGTGCATTTCGTGTATTTCATTGGCTCGTAGTTAGCTCTCAACACGCGATGTCGCCAAACACAAAATGCCGTGAAGGAAGCTGAAAGCTCTGTCGCTGGTTAAGACAAGTTTAAGAAAAAAGCTTCAGCTGACGAGGCGCCTCAAGAGGCGAGTGGGGCTACCACCATCTAAGCCTGTCCTAGAACAGGCTATTCGTTTCCTGCAGTGCATTTCGTGCAGTTCATTGGCCCGTGGTTAGCTCTCAACACGCGTGTCGCCAAACATAAAATTCCCTGAAGGAAGCTGTGAGACCTGCCGCTGGTGAAGGCAAGTTAAGAAAAAGAGTGTCAGCTGACGAGGCGCCTCAAGAGGCGAGTGGGGCTACCCCCATCTAAGCCATACTATAGCAGGCTATTCCTTTCCTGCAGTGGATTTTGTGTATTTCATTGGCTCGCAGTTAGGTCTCAACACGGATGTCGCCAAACACAGAATGCTGTGAAGGAAGCCAAAAGCTCTGTCGCTGGTTAAGACAAGTTAAAGAAAAAAGCGCCAGCTGACGAGGCGCCTCAAAAGGCGAGTGGGGCTACCGCCATCTAACCCTCCTAGAGCAGGCTATGCCTTTCCTGCTGTGGATTTCGTGTATTTCATTGGCTCGTGGTTAGCCCTCAACACGCATGTCGCCAAACACAAAATGTCGTGAAGGAAGCTGAAAGCTCTGTCGCTGGTTAAGACAAGTTAAAGAAAAAAGCGTCAGCTGACGAGGCGCCTCAAGAGGCGAGTGGGGCTACCACCATCTAAGCCTGTCCTAGAACAGGCTATTCGTTTCCTGCAGTGCATTTCGTGCAGTTCATTGGCCCGTGGTTAGCTCTCAACACGCGTGTCGCCAAACATAAAATGCCGTGAAGGAAGCTGTGAAGACCTGCCGCTGGTGAAGGCAAGTTAAAGAAAAAGAGTCGTCAGCTGACGAGGCGCCTCAAGAGCCGATGGGGCTACCGCCATCTAAGCCATCCTAGAACAGGCTATGCCTTTCCTGCAGTGGATTTCGTGTATTTCATTGGCTCGTGGTTAGCTCTCAACACGCGTGTCGCCAAACACAAAATGCCATGAAGGAAGCTGAAAGCTCTGTCGCTGGTTAAGACAAGTTAAAGAAAAAGTCGTCAGCTGACGAGGCTGCCTCAAGAGGCGATTAGGGCTACCGCCATCTAACCCTCTTAGAGCAGGCTATGCCTTTCCTGCATTGGATTTCGTGTATTTCATTGGCTCGTGGTTAGCTCTCAACACCCGTGTCGCCAAACACAAAATGCCATGAAGGAAGCTGAAAGCTCTGTCGCTGGTTAAGACAAGTTAAAGAAAAAAGCGTCAGCTGACGAGGCACCTCAAGAGGCGAGTGGGGCTACCGCCATCTAAGCCATCCTAGAGCAGACTATGCCTTTCCTGCAGTGTATTTCGTGTATTTCATTGGCTCGTGGTTAGCTCTCAACACGCATGTCGCCAAACACAAAATGCCGTGAAGGAAGTTGAAAGCTCTGTCGCTGGTTAAGACAAGTTAAAGAAAAAAGCGTCAGCTGACGAAGCGCCTCAAGAGGCGAGTGGGGCTACCGCCATCTAAGCCATCCTAGAGCAGGCTATGCCTTTCCTGCCGTGGATTTCGTGTATTTCATTGGCTCCTGGTTAGCTCTGAACACGCATGTCGCCAAACACAGAATGCCGTGAAGGAAGCCGAAAGCTCTGTCGCTGGCTAAGACAAGTTAAAGAAAAAAGCGTCAGCTGACGAGGCGCCTCAAGAGCCGATGGGCGCCTACCGCCATCTAAGCCGTCCTAGAACAGGCTATGCCTTTCCTGCAGTGCATTTCGTGTATTTCATTGGCTCGTGGTTAGCTCTCAACACGCGTGTCGACAAACGCAAAATGCCATGAAGGAAGCTTAAAGCTCTGTCGCTGAGTTAAGACAAGTTAATAAAAAATCGTCAGCTGACGAGGCGCCTCAAGAGGCGAGTGGGGCTACCGCCATCTAGGCCATCCTATTGCAGGCTATGCCTTTCCTGCAGTGGATTTCGTGTATTTCATTGGCTCGTGGTTAGCCCTCAACACGCATGTCGCCAAACACAAAATGTCGTGAAGGAAGTTGAAAGCTCTGTCGCTGGTTAAGACAAGTTAAAGAAAAAAGCATCACATGACGAGGCTCCTGAAGAGGCGATCGCGGCTACCACCATCTAAGCCATCGTTTAGCAGGCTATAACTTTCCTGCAGTGGATTTCGTTGATTTCATTGGATCGTGGTTAGCTCTCAACACGCATGTTGCCAAACCATTATGCCGTGCAGGAAGTTGAAAACTCTGTCGCTGGTTAAGACAAGTTAAAGAAAAAATCGTCAGCTGGCGAGGCGCCTTAAGAGCCGATGGGGGCTACCGCCATCTAAGCCATCCTAGAGCAGGCTATGCCTTTCCTGCCGTGGATTTCGTGTATTTCATTGGCTCGTGTTTAGCTCTCAACACGCGTGTCGCCAAACCCAAAATGCCGTGAAGGAAGCTGAAAGCTCTGTCGCTGGTTAAGACAAGTTAAAGAAAAAGCGTCAGCTCACGAGGCGCCTCAAGAGGCGAGTGGGGCTACCGCCATCTAAGCCGTCCTAGCAAAGGCTATTGCGTTTTCTTTAGTGCATTTCGTGCATTTCATTGGCTCGTGGTTAGCTCTCAACACGCATGTCGCCAAACACAAAATGCCGTGAAGGAAGTTGAAAGCTCTGTCGCTGGTTAAGACAAGTTAAAGAAAAAAGCGTCAGCTGACGAGGCGCCTCAAGAGGCGATCGGGGCTACCACCATCTAAGCCATCCTTGAGCAGGCTATGCCTTTCCTGCAGTGGATTTCGTGGATTTCATTGGCTCGTGGTTAGCTCTCAACCCGCATGTCGCCAAACTATAATGCCGTGAAGGAAGTTGAAAACTCTGTCGCTGGTTGAAGACAAGTTAAAGAAAAAATCGTCAGCTGACGAGGCGCCTCAAGAGCCGATGGGGCTACCGCCATCTAAGCTGTCCTAGCGAACAGGATGCCTTTCCTGCAGTGGATTTCGTGTATTTCATTGGCTCGTGTTTAGCTCTCAACACGCGTGTCGCCAAACACAAAATGCCATGAAGGAAGCTGAAAGCTCTTTCGCTGGTTAAGACAAGTTAAAGAAAAAGTGTCAGCTCACGAGGCGCCTCAAGAGGCGAGTGGGGCTACCGCCATCGTAAGCCATCCTAGAGCAGGCTATGCCTTTCCTGCAGTGGATTTCGTGTATTTCATTGGCTCGTGGTTAGCTCTCAACACACCTGTCGCCAAACACAAAATGCCGTGAAGGAAGCTGAAAGCTCTGTCGCTGGTTAAGACAAGCTAAAGAAAAAAGCGCCAGCTGACGAGGCACCTCAAGAGGGGAGTGGGGCTACCGCTATCTAAGCCATCCTAGAGCAGACTATGCCTTTCCTGCAGTGGATTTCGTGTATTTCATTGGCTCGTGGTTAGCTCTCAACACGCATGTCGCCAAACACAAAATGCCGTGAAGGAAGCCGAAAGCTCTGTCGCTGGTTAAGACAAGTTAAAGAAAAAAGCGTCAGCTGACGAAGCGCCTCAAGAGGCGAGTGGGGCTACCGCCATCTAAGCCATCCTAGAGCAGGCTATGCCTTTCCTGCCGTGGATTTCGTGTATTTCATTGGATCGTGGTTAGCTCTCAACACGCATGTCGCCAAACCATTATGCCGTGCAGGAAGTTGAAAGCTCTGTCGCTGGTTAAGACAAGTTAAAGAAAAAATCGTCAGCTGACGAGGCGCCTCAAGAGCCGATGGGGGCTACCGCCATCTAAGCCATCCTAGAGCAGGCTATGCCTTTCCTGCAGTGGATTTCGTGTATTTCATTGGCTCGTGTTTAGCTCTCAACACGCGTGTCGCCAAACCAAAATGCCGTGAAGAAAGCTGAAAGCTCTGTCGCTGGTTAAGACAAGTTAAAGAAAAAGCGTCAGCTGACGAGGCGCCTCAAGAGGCGAGTGGGGCTACCACCATCTAAGCCGTCCTAGAACAGGCTATTCGTTTCCTGCAGTGCATTTCGTGCAGTTCATTGGCCCGTGGTTAGCTCTCAACACGCGTGTCGCCAAACATAAAATTCCCTGAAGGAAGCTGTGAGACCTGCCGCTGGTGAAGGCAAGTTAAGAAAAAGAGTGTCAGCTGACGAGGCGCCTCAAGAGGCGAGTGGGGCTACCCCCATCTAAGCCATACTATAGCAGGCTATGCCTTTCCTGCAGTGGATTTTGTGTATTTCATTGGCTCGTAGTTAGCTCTCAACACGGATGTCGCCAAACACAGAATGCCGTGAAGGAAGCCGAAAGCTCTGTCGCTGGTTAAGACAAGTTAAAGAAAAAAGCGTCAGCTGACGAGGCGCCTCAAGAGGCGATGGGGCTACCGCCATCTAAGCCATCCTAGAGCAGGCTATGCCTTTCCTGCAGTGGATTTCGTGTATTTCATTGGCTCGTGGTTAGCTCCCAACACCCATGTCGCCAAACACAAAATGCCGTGAAGGAAGCTGAAAGCTCTGTCGCTGGTTAAGACAAGTTAAAGAAAAAAGCGTCAGCTGACGAGGCGCCTCAAGAGGCGATCGGGGCTACCGCCATCTAAGCCATCCTAGAGCAGGCTATGCCTTTCCTGCAGTGGATTTCGTGTATTTCATTGGCTCGTGGTTAGCTCTCAACACGCATGTCGCCAAACACAAAATGCCGTGAAGGAAGCTGAAAGCTCTGTCGCTGGTTAAGACAAGTTAAAGAAAAAAGCGTCAGCTGACGAGGCGCCTCAAGAGGCGAGTGGGGCTACCGCCATCTAAGCCATCCTAGAGCAGGCTATGCCTTTCCTGCAGTGGATTTCGTGTATTTCATTGGCTCGTGTTAGCTCTCAACACGCGTGTCGCCAAACACAAAATGCCGTGAAGGAAGCTGAAAGCTCTGTCGCTGGTTAAGACAAGTTAAGAAAAAGCGTCAGCTGACGAGGCGCCTCAAGAGGCGAGTGGGGCTACCACCATCTAAGCCTGTCCTAGAACAGGCTATTCGTTTCCTGCAGTGCATTTCGTGCAGTTCATTGGCCCGTGGTTAGCTCTCAACACGCGTGTCGCCAAACATAAAATTCCCTGAAGGAATGTGAGACCTGCCGCTGGTGAAGGCAAGTTAAGAAAAAGAGTGTCAGCTGACGAGGCGCCTCAAGAGGCGAGTGGGGCTACCGCCATCTAAGCCATCCTAGAGCAGGCTATGCCTTTCCTGCAGTGGATTTCGTGTATTTCATTGGCTCGTGGTTAGCTCTCAACACGCATGTCGCCAAACACAAAATGTCGTGAAGGAAGCTGAAAGCTCTGTCGCTGGTTAAGACAAGTTAAAGAAAAAAGCGTCAGTTTACGAGGCGCCTCAAGAGGCGAACGGGGCTTCCACCATCTAAGCCATCGTTGAGCAGGCTATACCTTTCCTGCAGTGGATTTCGTGTATTTCATTGGATTGGTTACCTCAACACGCATGTCGCCAAACCAATATTCCATGTAGGAAGTTTAATACTCTGTCGCTGGTTAAGACAAGTTAAAGAAAAAAGCGTCAGCTGACGAGGCGCCTCAAGAGGCGAGTGGGGCTACCGCCATCTAAGCCATCCTAGAACAGGCTATGCCTTTCCTGCAGTGCATTTCGTGGATTTCATTGGCCCGTGGTTAGCTCTCAACACGCATGTCGCCAAACACAAAATGTCGTGAAGGAAGTTGAAAGCTCTGTCGCTGGTTAAGACAAGTTAAAGAAAAATCGTCAGCTGACGAGGCGCCTCAAGAGCCGATTGGGGCTACCGCCATCTAAACTGTACTAGAGAAGGAGATGCCTTTCCTGCAGTGGATTTCGTGTATTTCATTGGCTCGTGTTTAGCCCTCAACACGCGTGTCGCCAAACCCAAAATGCCGTGAAGGAAGCTGAAAGCTCTGTCGCTGGTTAAGACAAGTTAAAGAAAAAGCGTCAGCTCACGAGGCGCTTCAAGAGGCGAGTGGGGCTACCGCCATCTAAGCCGTCCTAGCAAAGGCTATTGCGTTTTCTGCAGTGCATTTCGTGCATTTCATTGGCTCGTGGTTAGCCCTCAACACGCATGTCGCCAAACACAAAATGTCGTGAAGGAAGTTGAAAGCTCTGTCGCTGGTTAAGACAAGTTAAAGAAAAAAGCGTCACCTGACGAGGCGCCTCAAGAGGCGATCGGGGCTACCACCATCTAAGCCATCGTTGAGCAGGCTATGACTTTCCTGCAGTGGATTTCGCGGATTTCATTGGATCGTGGTTAGCTCTCAACCCGCATGTCGCCAAACTATTATGCCGTGCAGGAAGTTGAAAACTCTGTCGCTGGTTCGACAAGTTAAAGAAAAAATCGTCAGCTGACGAGGCGCCTCAAGAGCCGATGGGGTCTACCGCCATCTAAGCTGTCCTAGCGAACCGGATGCCTTTCCTGCAGTGGATTTCGTGTATTTCATTGGCTCGTGTTTAGCGCTCAACACGCGTGTCGCCAAACACAAAATGCCATGAAGGAAGCTGAAAGCTCTTTCGTTGATTAAGACAAGTTAAAGAAAAAGTGTGAGCTCACGAGGTGCCTCAAGAGGCGATTGGGGCTACCGCCATCTAACCCTCCTAGAGCAGGCTATGCCTTCCCTGCAGTGGATTTCGTGTATTTAATTAGCTTGTGTTAGCTCTCAACACACCGGTCGCCAAACACAAAATGCCATGAAGGAAGCTGAAAGCTCTGTCGCTGGTTAAGACAAGCTAAAGAAAAAAGCGCCAGCTGACGAGGCGCCTCAAGAGGCGAGTGGGGCTACCGCCATCTAAGCCATCCTAGAGCAGGCTATGCCTTTCCTGCAGTGGATTTCGTGTATTTCATTGGCTCGTGGTTAGCTCTCAACACGCATGTCGCCAAACACAAAATGCCGTGAAGGAAGTCGAAAGCTCTGTCGCTGGTTAAGACAAGTTAAAGAAAAAAGCGTCAGCTGACGAGGCGCCTCAAGAGGCGAGTGGGGCTACCGCCATCTAAGCCATCCTAGAGCAGGCTATGCCTTTCCTGCCGTGGATTTCGTGTATTTCATTGGCTCCTGGTTAGCTCTGAACACGCATGTCGCCAAACACAGAATGCCGTGAAGGAAGCCGAAAGCTCTGTCGCTGGTTAATACAAGTTAAAGAAAAAGCGTCAGCTCACGAGGCGCCTCAAGAGGCTAGTGGGGCTACCGCCATCTAAGCCGTCCTAGCAAAGGCTATTCGTTTTCTTGCAGTGCATTTCGTGCAGTTCATTGGCCCGTGGTTAGCTCTCAACACGCGTGTCGACAAACATAAAATTCCCTGAAGGAAGCTGTGAGACCTGCCGCTGGTGAAGGCAAGTTAAGAAAAAGAGTGTCAGCTGACGAGGCGCCTCAAGAGGCGAGTGGGGCTACCCCCATCTAAGCCATACTATAGCAGGCAATGCCTTGCCTGTAGTGAATTTTGTGTATTTCATTGGCTCGTAGTTAGCTCTCAACACGGATGTCGCCAAATACAGAATGCCGTGAAGGAAGCCAAAAGCTCTGTCGCTGGTTAAGACAAGTTAAAGAAAAAATCGCCAGCTGACGAGGCGCCTAAAGCGGCGAGTGGGGTTACCGCCATCTAAGCCATCCTAGAGCAGGCTATGCCTTTCCTGCTGTGGATTTCGTGTATATCATTGGCTCGTGGTTAGCTCCCAACACCCATGTCGCCAAACACAAAATGCCGTGAAGGAAGCTGAGAGCTCTGTCGCTGGTTAAGACAAGTTAAAGAAAAAAGCGTCATCTGACGAAGCGCCTCAAGGGGCGAGTGGGGCTACCACCATCTAAGCGGTCCTAGAACAGGCTATTCGTTTCCTGCAGTGCATTTCGTGCAGTTCATTGGCCCGTGGTTAGCTCTCAACACGCGTGTTGCCAAACATAAAATTCCCACAAGTAAGCTGTGAGACCTGCCGCTGGTGAAGGCAAGTTAAGAAAAAGAGTGTCAGCTGACGAGGGGCCTGATGAGGCGAGTGGGGCTACCCCCATCTAAGCCATCCTATAGCAGGCTTTGCCTTTCCTGCAGTGGATTTCGTGTATGTCATTGGCTCGTGGTTAGCTCTCAATACGCATGTCGCCAAAGACAAAATGTATTGAAGGAGGTTGAAAGATCTGTCGCTGGTTAAGAGAAGTTAAAGAAAAAAGCGTCAGTTTACGAGGCGCCTCAGAAGGTGATCGGGGCTACCTCCATCTAAGCCATCGTTGAGCAGGCTATACATTTCCTGCAGTGGATTTCGTGTATTTCATTGGATTGTCTCAACACGCATGTCGCCAAACCAAAATGCAATGTAGGAAGTTGAATACTCTGTCGCTGGTTTAGATCAGTTAAAGAAAAAATTGTCAGCTGACGAGGCGCCTCAAGAGCCGATTGGGGCCACTGTCATCTAAGCCATCCTAGAGCAGACTATGCCTTTCCTGCAGTGTATTTCGTGTATTTCTTTGGCTCGTGGTTAGCTCTCAACACGCTTGTCGAAAACCACAAAATGCCATGAAGGAAGTTGAAAGCTCTGTCGCTGGTTAAAACAAGTTAAAAAAAATCGTCAGCTGACGAGGCGCCTCAAGAGGCGAGTGGGGCTACCACCATCTAAGCCTGTTCTAGAACAGGCTATTCGTTTCCTGCAGTGCATTTCGTGCAGTTCATTGGCCCGTGGTTAGCTCTCAACACGCGTGTTGCCAAACATAAAATTCCCACAAGTAAGCTGTGAGACCTGCCGCTGGTGAAGGCAAGTTAAGAAAAAGAGTGTCAGCTGACGAGGGGCCTGATGAGGCGAGTGGGGCTACCCCCATCTAAGCCATCCTATAGCAGGCTTTGCCTTTCCTGCAGTGGATTTCGTGTATGTCATTGGCTCGTGGTTAGCTCTCAACACGCATGTCGCCAAAGACAAAATGTCTTGAAGGAGGTTGAAAGATCTGTCGCTGGTTAAGAGAAGTTAAAGAAAAAAGCGTCAGTTTACGAGGCGCCTCAGAAGGTGATCGGGGCTACCTCCATCTAAGCCATCGTTGAGCAGGCTATACATTTCCTGCAGTGGATTTCGTGTATTTCATTGGATTGTCTCAACACGCATGTCGCCAAACCAAAATGCAATGTAGGAAGTTGAATACTCTGTCGCTGGTTTAGATCAGTTAAAGAAAAAATTGTCAGCTGACGAGGCGCCTCAAGAGCCGATTGGGGCCACCGTCATCTAAGCCATCCTAGAGCAGACTATGCCTTTCCTGCAGTGTATTTCGTGTATTTCTTTGGCTCGTGGTTAGCTCTCAACACGCTTGTCGAAAACCACAATATGCCATGAAGGAAGTTGAAAGCTCTGTCGCTGGTTAAAACAAGTTAAAAAAAATCGTCAGCTGACGAGGCGCCTCAAGAGGCGAGTGGGGCTACCACCATCTAAGCCTGTTCTAGAACAGGCTATTCGTTTCCTGCAGTGCATTTCGTGCAGTTCATTGGCCCGTGGTTAGCTCTCAACACGCGTGTCGCCAAACATAAAATTCCCTGAAGGAAGCTGTGAGACCTGCCGCTGGTAAAGGCAAGTTAAGAAAAAGAGTGTCAGCTGACGAGGCGCCTCAAGAGCCGAGTGGGGCTACCGCCATCTAAGCCGTCCTAGAGCAGGCTATGCCTTTCCTGCAGTGGATTTCGTGTATTTCATTGGCTCGTGGTTAGCTCTCAACACGCATATCGCCAAACACAAAATGTCGGGAAGGAAGTTGAAAGCTCTGTCGCTGGTAAAGACAAGTTAAAGAAAAAAGCGTCAGTTGACGAAGCGCCTCAAGAGGCGATCGGGGCTACCACCATCTAAGCCATCCTTGAGCAGGCTATAACTTTCCTGCAGTAGAATTCGTGTATTTCATTGGCTCGTGGTTAGCTCTCAACACGCATGTCACCAAACACAAAATGTCGTGAAGGAAGCTGAAATATCTGTCGCTGGTTAAGACAAGTTAAAGAAAAAAGCGTCGTTTACGAGGCGCCTCAAGAGGTGAACGGGGCTTCCACCATCTAAGCCATCGTTGAGCAGGCTATACCTTTCCTGCAGTGGATTTCGTGTATTTCATTGGCATTGTCTCAACACGCATGTCGCCAAACCAATATTCCATGTAGGAAGTTTAATACTCTGTCGCTGGTTAAGACAAGTTAAAGAAAAAAGCATCAGCTGACGAGGCGCCTCAAGAGGCGAGTGGGGCTACCGCCATCTAAGCCATCCTAGAACAGGCTATGCCTTTCCTGCAGTGCATTTCGTGGATTTCATTGGCCCGTGGTTAGCTCTCAACACGCATGTCGCCAAACACAAAATGCCGTGAAGGAAGCTGAAAGCTGTGTCGCCGGTTAAGACAAGTTAAAGAAAAAGCGTCAGCTGACGAGGCGCCTCAAGAGCCGATTGGGGCTACCGCCATCTAAACTGTCCTAGAGAAGGAGATGCCTTTCCTGCAGTGGATTTCGTGTATTTCATTGGCTCGTGGTTAGCCCTCAACACGCGTGTCGCCAAACCCAAAATGCCGTGAAGGAAGCTGAAAGCTCTGTCGCTGGTTAAGACAAGTTAAAGAAAAAGCTTCAGCTCACGAGGCGCTTCAAGAGGCGAGTGGGGCTACCGCCATCTAAGCCGTCCTAGCAAAGGCTATTGCGTTTTCTGCAGTGCATTTCGTGCATTTCATTGGCTCGTGGTTAGCCCTCAACACGCATGTCGCCAAACACAAAATGTCGTGAAGGAAGTTGAAAGCTCTGTCGCTGGTTAAGACAAGTTAAAGAAAAAAGCGTCACCTGACGAGGCGCCTCAAGAGGCGATCGGGGCTACCACCATCTAAGCCATCGTTGAGCAGGCTATGACTTTCCTGCAGTGGATTTCGTGGATTTCATTGGATCGTGGTTAGCTCTCAACACGCATGTCGCCAAACTATTATGCCGTGCAGGAAGTTGAAAACTCTGTCGCTGGTTAGGACAAGTTAAAGAAAAAATCGTCAGCTGACGAGGCGCCTCAAGAGCCGATGGGGTCTACCGCCATCTAAGCTGTCCTAGAGAACCGGATGCCTTTCCTGCAGTGGATTTCGTGTATTTCATTGGCTCGTGTTTAGCTCTCAACACGCGTGTCGCCAAACACAAAATGCCATGAAGGAAGCTGAAAGCTCTTTCGTTGATTAAGACAAGTTAAAGAAAAAGCGTGAGCTCACGAGGTGCCTCAAGAGGCGATTGGGGCTACCGCCATCTAACCCTCCTAGAGCAGGCTATGCCTTCCCTGCAGTGGATTTCGTGTATTTCATTGGCTTGTGGTTAGCTCTCAACACACCGGTCGCCAAACACAAAATGCCATGAAGGAAGCTGAAAGCTCTGTCGCTGGTTAAGACAAGTTAAAGAAAAAAGCGTCAGCTGACGAGGCGCCTCAAGAGGGGAGTGGGGCTACCGCCATCTAAGCCATCCTAGAGCAGGCTATGCCTTTCCTGCAGTGTATTTCGTGTATTTCATTGGCTCGTGGTTAGCTCTCAACACGCATGTCGCCAAACACAAAATGCCGTGAAGGAAGTCGAAAGCTCTGTCGCTGGTTAAGACAAGTTAAAGAAAAAAGCATCAGCTGACGAAGCGCCTCAAGAGGCGAGTGGGGCTACCGCCATCTAAGCCATCCTAGAGCAGGCTATGCCTTTCCTGCAGTGGATTTCGTGTATTTCATTGGCTCCGTGGTTAGCTCTCAACACGCATGTCGCCAAACACAAAATGCCGTGAAGGAAGCCGAAAGCTCTGTCGCTGGCTAAGACAAGTTAAAGAAAAAAGCGTCAGCTGACGAAGCGCCTCAAGTGGCGAGTGGGCCTACCGCCAACTAAGCCATCCTAGAACAGGCTATGCCTTTCCTGCAGTGCATTTCGTGTATTTCATTGGCTCGTGGTTAGCTCTCAACGCGCTTGTCGACAAACACAAAATGCCATGAAGGAAGCTGAAAGCTCTGTCGCTGGTTAAAGACAAGTTAAAAAAATCGTCAGCTGACGAGGCGCCTCAAGAGGCGAGTGGGGCTACCGCCATCTAAGCCATCCTATTGCAGGCTATGCCTTTCCTGCAGTGGATTTCGTGTATTTCATTGGCTCGTGGTTAGCCCTCAACACGCATGTCGCCAAACACAAAATGTCGTGAAGGAAGTTGAAAGCTCTGTCGCTGGTTCAGACAAGTTAAAGAAAAAATCGTCAGCTGGCGAGGCGCCTTAAGAGCCGATGGGGCTACCGCCATCTAACCATCCTAGAGCAGGCTATGCCTTTCCTGCCGTGGATTTCGTGTATTTCATTGGCTCGTGTTTAGCTCTCAAGACGCGTGTTGCCAAACCCAAAATGCCGTGAAGGAAACTGAAAGCTCTGTCGCTGGTTAATACAAGTTAAAGAAAAAGCGTCAGCTCACGAGGCGCCTCAAGAGGCGAGTGGGGCTACCGCCATCTAAGCCGTCCTAGCAACAGGCTATTCGTTTTCTTGCAGTGCATTTCGTGCAGTTCATTGGCCCGTGGTTAGCTCTCAACACGCGTGTCGACAAACATAAAATTCCCTGAAGGAAGCTGTGAGACCTGCCGCTGGTGAAGGCAAGTTAAGAAAAAGAGTGTCAGCTGACGAGGCGCCTCAAGAGGCGAGTGGGGCTACCCCCATCTAAGCCATACTATAGCAGGCAATGCCTTGCCTGTAGTGAATTTTGTGTATTTCATTGGCTCGTAGTTAGCTCTCAACACGGATGTCGCCAAATACAGAATGCCGTGAAGGAAGCCGAAAGCTCTGTCGCTGGTTAAGACAAGTTAAAGAAAAAATCGCCAGCTGACGAGGCGCCTAAAGCGGCGAGTGGGGTTACCGCCATCTAAGCCATCCTAGAGCAGGCTATGCCTTTCCTGCTGTGGATTTCGTGTATATCATTGGCTCGTGGTTAGCTCCCAACACCCATGTCGCCAAACACAAAATGCCGTGAAGGAAGCTGAAAGCTCTGTCGCTGGTTAAGACAAGTTAAAGAAAAAAGCGTCATCTGACGAAGCGCCTCAAGGGGCGAGTGGGGCTACCACCATCTAAGCGGTCCTAGAACAGGCTATTCGTTTCCTGCAGTGCATTTCGTGCAGTTCATTGGCCCGTGGTTAGCTCTCAACACGCGTGTTGCCAAACATAAAATTCCCACAAGTAAGCTGTGAGACCTGCCGCTGGTGAAGGCAAGTTAAGAAAAAGAGTGTCAGCTGACGAGGGGCCTGATGAGGCGAGTGGGGCTACCCCCATCTAAGCCATCCTATAGCAGGCTTTGCCTTTCCTGCAGTGGATTTCGTGTATGTCATTGGCTCGTGGTTAGCTCTCAATACGCATGTCGCCAAAGACAAAATGTCTTGAAGGAGGTTGAAAGATCTGTCGCTGGTTAAGAGAAGTTAAAGAAAAAAGCGTCAGTTTACGAGGCGCCTCAGAAGGTGATCGGGGCTACCTCCATCTAAGCCATCGTTGAGCAGGCTATACATTTCCTGCAGTGGATTTCGTGTATTTCATTGGATTGTCTCAACACGCATGTCGCCAAACCAAAATGCAATGTAGGAAGTTGAATACTCTGTCGCTGGTTTAGATCAGTTAAAGAAAAAATTGTCAGCTGACGAGGCGCCTCAAGAGCCGATTGGGGCCACTGTCATCTAAGCCATCCTAGAGCAGACTATGCCTTTCCTGCAGTGTATTTCGTGTATTTCTTTGGCTCGTGGTTAGCTCTCAACACGCTTGTCGAAAACCACAAAATGCCATGAAGGAAGTTGAAAGCTCTGTCGCTGGTTAAAACAAGTTAAAAAAAATCGTCAGCTGACGAGGCGCCTCAAGAGGCGAGTGGGGCTACCACCATCTAAGCCTGTTCTAGAACAGGCTATTCGTTTCCTGCAGTGCATTTCGTGCAGTTCATTGGCCCGTGGTTAGCTCTCAACACGCGTGTCGCCAAACATAAAATTCCCTGAAGGAAGCTGTGAGACCTCCCGCTGGTAAAGGCAAGTTAAGAAAAAGAGTGTCAGCAGACGAGGCGCCTCAAAAGGCGAGTGGGGCTACCGCCATCTAAGCCATCCTAGAGCAGGCTATGCCTTTCCTGCAGTGGATTTGGTGTATTTCATTGGCTCGTGGTTAGCCGTCAACACGCATATCGCCAAACACAAAATGTCGGGAAGGAAGTTGAAAGCTCTGTCGCTGGTAAAGACAAGTTAAAGAAAAAAGCGTCAGTTGACGAAGCGCCTCAAGAGGCGATCGGGGCTACCACCATCTAAGCCATCCTTGAGCAGGCTATAACTTTCCTGCAGTGGAATTCGTGTATTTCATTGGCTTGTGGTTAGCTCTCAACACGCATGTCACCAAACACAAAATGTCGTGAAGGAAGTTGAAATATCTGTCGCTGGTTAAGACAAGTTAAAGAAAAAAGCGTGTTTACGAGGCGCCTCAAGAGGTGAACGGGGCTTCCACCATCTAAGCCATCGTTGAGCAGGCTATACCTTTCCTGCAGTGGATTTCGTGTATTTCATTGGATTGTCTCAACACGCATGTCGCCAAACCAATATTCCATGTAGGAAGTTTAATACTCTGTCGCTGGTTAAGACAAGTTAAAGAAAAAAGCATCAGCTGACGAGGCGCCTCAAGAAGCGAGTGAGGCTACCGCCATCTAAGCCATCCTAGAACAGGCTATGCCTTTCCCGCAGTGCATTTCGTGGATTTCATTGGCCCGTGGTTAGCTCTCAACACACATGTCGTCAAACACAAAATGTCGTAAAGGAAGTTGAAAGCTGTGTCGCTGGTTAAGACAAGTTAAAGAAAAATCGTCAGCTGACGAGGCGCCTCAAGAGCCGATTGGGGCTACCGCCATCTAAACTGTCCTAGAGAAGGAGATGCCTTTCCTGTAGTGGATTTCGTGTATTTCATTGGTTCGTGTTTAGCCCTCAACAAGCGTGTCGCCAAACCCAAAATGCCGTGATGGAAGCTGAAAGCTCTGTCGCTGGTTAAGACAAGTTAAAGAAAAAGCTTCAGCTCATGAGGCGCTTCAAGAGGCGAGTGAGACTACCGCCATCTAAGCTGTCCTACCAAAGGCTATTGGTTTTCTTTAGTGCATTTCGTGCATTTCATTGGCTCGTGGTTAGCCCTCAACACGCATGTCGCCAAACACAAAATGTCGTGAAGGAAGTTGAAAGCTCTGTCGCTGGTTAAGACAAGTTAAAGAAAAAAGCGTCACCTGACGAGGCGCCTCAAGAGGCGATCGGGGCTACCACCATCTAAGCCATCGTTGAGCAGGCTATGACTTTCCTGCAGTGGATTTCGCGGATTTCATTGGATCGTGGTTAGCTCTCAACCCGCATGTCGCCAAACTATTATCCCGTGCAGGAAGTTGAAAACTCTGTCGCTGGTTGGAGCAAGTTAAAGAAAAAATCGTCAGCTGACGAGGCGCCTCAAGAGCCGATGGGGTCTACCGCCATCTAAGCTGTCCTAGCGAACCGGATGCCTTTCCTGCAGTGGATTTCGTGTATTTCATTGGCTCGTGTTTAGCTCTCAACACGCGTGTCGCCAAACACAAAATGCCATGAAGGAAGCTGAAAGCTCTGTCGCTGGTTAAGACAAGCTAAAGAAAAAAGCGCCAGCTGATGAGGCACCTCAAGAGGGGAGTGGGGCTACCGTTATCTAAGCCATCCTAGAGCAGACTATGCCTTTCCTGTAGTGTATTTCGTGTATTTCATTGGCTCGTGGTTAGCTCTCAACACGCATGTCGCCAAACACAAAATGCCGTGAAGGAAGTCGAAAGCTCTGTCGCTGGTTAAGACAAGTTAAAGAAAAAAGCATCAGCTGACGAAGCGCCTCAAGAGGCGAGTGGGGCTACCGCCATCTAAGCCATCCTGGAGCAGGCTATGCCTTTCCTGCCGTGGATTTCGTGTATTTCATTGGCTCCTGGTTAGCTCTGAACACGCATGTCGCCAAACACAGAATGCCGTGAAGGAAGCCGAAAGCTCTGTCGTTGGCTGAGACAAATTAAAGAAAAAAGCGTCAGCTGACGAAGCGCCTCAAGTGGTGAGTGGGCCTACCGCCAACTAAGCCATCCTAGAACAGGCTATGCCTTTCCTGCAGTGCATTTCGTGTATTTCATTGGCTCGTGGTTAGCTCTCAACGCGCTTGTCGACAAACACAAAATGCCATGAAGGAAGCTTAAAGCTCTGTCGCTGGTTAAAACAAGTTTAAAAAATCTTCAGCTGACGAGGCGCCTCAAGAGGCGAGTGGGGCTACCCCCATCTAAGCCATACCATTGCAGGCTATGCCTTTCCTGCCGTGGATTTCGTGTATTTCATTGGCTCGTGGTTAGCCCTCAACACGCATGTCGCCAAACACAAAATGTCGTGAAGGAAGTTGAAAGCTCTGTCGCTGGTTAAGACAAGTTAAAGAAAAAAGCATCACATGACGAGGCTCCTCAAGAGGCGATCGGGGCTACCACCATCTAAGCCATCGTTTAGCAGGCTATAACTTTCCTGCAGTGGATTTCATTGATTTCATTGGATCGTGGTTAGCTCTCAACACGCATGTTGCCAAACCATTATGCCGTGCAGGAAGTTGAAAACTCTGTCGCTGGTTAAGACAAGTTAAAGAAAAAATCGTCAGCTGGCGAGGCGCCTTAAGAGCCGATGGGGGCTACCGCCATCTAACCATCCTAGAGCAGGCTATGCCTTTCCTGCGTGGATTTCGTGTATTTCATTGGCTCGTGTTTAGCTCTCAAGACGCGTGTTGCCAAACCCAAAATGCCGTGAAGGAAACTGAAAGCTCTGTCGCTGGTTAATACAAGTTAAAGAAAAAGCGTCAGCTCACGAGGCGCCTCAAGAGGCTAGTGGGGCTACCGCCATCTAAGCCGTCCTAGCAAAGGCTATTCGTTTTCTTGCAGTGCATTTCGTGCAGTTCATTGGCCCGTGGTTAGCTCTCAACACGCGTGTCGACAAACATAAAATTCCCTGAAGGAAGCTGTGAGACCTGCCGCTGGTGAAGGCAAGTTAAGAAAAAGAGTGTCAGCTGACGAGACGCCTCAAGAGGCGAGTGGGGCTACCCCCATCTAAGCTATCCTATAGCAGGCTATGCCTTTCCTAGCAGTGGATTTCGTGTATTTCATTGGCTCGTAGTTAGCTCTCAACACGGATGTCGCCAAACACAGAATGCCGTGAAGGAAGCCGAAAGCTCTGTCGCTGGTTAAGACAGGTTAAAGAAAAATGCTTCAGCTGACGAGGCGCCTCAACAGGCGAGTGGGGCTACCACCATCTGAGCCTGTCCTAGAACAGGCTATTCGTTTCCTGCAGTGCATTTCGTGCAGTTCATTGGCCCGTGGTTAGATCTCAACACGCGTGTCGCCAAACATAAAATTCCCTGAAGGAAGCTGAGACCTGCCGCTGGTGAAGGCAAGTAAAGAAAAACACTGTGTCTTGCTGACGAGGCGCCTCAAGAGGCGAGCGGTCCTACCCCCATCTAAGCCATACTATTGCAGGCTATTCCTTTCCTGCTGTGGATTTTGTGTATTTCATTGGCTCGTAGTTAGCTCTCAACACGGATGTCGCCAAACACAGAATGCCGTAAAGGAAGCCAAAAGCTCTGTCGCTGGTTAAGACAAGTTAAAGAAAAAAGCGCCAGCTGACGAGGCGCCTAAAGCGGCGAGTGGGGCTACCGATATTGAAGCCATCATAGAGCAGGCTATGCCTGTCCTGCTGTGGATTTCGTGTATTTCATTGGCTCGTGGTTAACTCCCAACACCCATGTCGCCAAACCCAAAATGCCGTGAAGGAAGCTGAAAGCTCTGTCGCTGGTTAAGACAAGTTAAAGAAAAAGCGTCAGCTCACGAGGCGCCTCAAGAGGCGATTGGGGCTACCGCCATCTAAGCCGTCCTAGCAAAGGCTATTCGTTTTCTGCAGTGCACTTCGTGCATTTCATTGGCTTGTGGTTAGCTCTCAACACGCGTATCGCCAAACATTAAATTCCGTAAAGGAAGCTGTGAGTCCTGGCGCTGGTTAAGACAAGTTAAGAAAAAGAGTGTCAGCTGACGAAGCTCCTCAAGAGGTGAGTGGGGATACCACCATCTAAGCCGTCCTATAACAAGCTACGCCTTTCCTGCAGTGGATTTCGTGCATTTTTTGGCTCGTGGTTAGCTCTCAACAAGATTATCGCCAAACCAAAATGCCGTGAAGGAAACTGAAAGCTCTGTTGCTGGTTAAAACAAGTTAAAGAAAAAATCGTCAGCTAACGAGGCGCCTCAAGAGGCGAGTGGGGCTACCACCATCTAAGCCCGTCCTAGAACAGGCTATTCGTTTTCTTGCAGTGCATTTCGTGCAGTTCATTGGCCCGTGGTTAGCTCTCAACACGCGTGTCGACAAACATAAAATTCCCTGAAGGAAGCTGTGAGACCTGCCGCTGGTGAAGGCAAGTTAAGAAAAAGAGTGTCAGCTGACGAGGCGCCTCAGGAGGCGAGTGGGGCTACCCCCATCTAAGCCATACTATAGCAGGCTATGCCTTTCCTGTAGTGGATTTTTTTTGCTGCATCCCAGCACTAAATACCAGGCTGCAGTCAATGAAATAAATTTTCTTGCTGCCTTTATTTTATCTTTTTTATCTGACTACACTCATTGACTACAGGGGCAGGTGCAGGTGATGATTACTTGATGTCCCTCAGCATGTCCGCCAGGTAGCAATTCAACTGCTCTGCGCATTTTCTCATCCTCGGCAGCTTGTACAGCTTTGATGTATGCATCAAATGCATCTGAAAGAGTATTAATCATGACAAAATTGAAGACATGCAGGTGCTGTAAAATAAAGGTATTTAAGTCATGCACACTTAAATAATCAAATGCCGTTGTCAGTCAGGAAATGTACCTAAATAAAAGAGGCTTACTGCCCACAGCTGCTAGTTTTTCTGAGCTTATCCGAGGCTTCTGCATGGCGCCAGCCTTAAGTAATTGCCGGCACACTGAGCCGGTGATGCTCCTTCCCTGAACGCTCTTTCCCCTAAGGCTCTTCGGGGAAGGAGCATCACCAGGAAGGAGCGTCACTTTTTTGGGGAACCCCACAAAAGTTTTGTGGCGTCCTTGCAAAACAGGAAGTCTCGACCTTGGGAAAGAAGCCAGCGCCACCGCTCTGCACTGATAATTTCCGCTCCCGATGTGGACCTGCAATAAAACAGCTGCAAATATGCTTTGTATAAAGCCCTATAACAGATTGGGGAGAGAGTTATTATTTACCACATTAAAACTGCTAAAATCCTATTCCTCAGGACTCCTGTATGTAACATTACGAAAATGGCAGTTTTCCTTGCAAATGCTACTAATGATAAAACATGACACATCGCTCTCTCCTTTGGAGTGAGCAGCGCGATGGGCCACCAGGTTACATTTATGTGCAATCATATAAGCTGCCTTTGACAACATAGATGAGCCTTTTTATCTCTACTTCATGCTCCACTGCACGCTGGCAACAGTAATGCTGCCAAATATTCGGAAGCACGGAACTAACAGATGAAAGATTATGAATATTTAAAACAAAGCAATTAAATCTTCGCACAAGAGGCTGTGCTAATTAGAACATGAAAGGTGAAAGGCTGTGGTCATGGTCTAGTGATCTAAGAGTTCATTAAGCAAAGCTGCCCTGAGCTGTCACAGGTTCAAATTGTGCCTGGGGCTCCTGTGCAGGCGATTTTTTCCGCTCCATGCCATTTGGATGGAAAATTTCAAGTGTCAGAGAGGTGTGCACTGATCCTCAGCCCTATACGTTTCCACAGTTTCTAGATTGTTTGCCTGCAGTTACCAAGAACGAGAGCTAAAAGAATTTCAAGCTTACAAACTAGTTCTAAATATGAGAAGCAATCGTACCTGGCCATTGACCTCAGCAAGAACACCTGGATTCCATGGTGCAGCAGGACCCATGCTAGTGGAGGCCTGGAAAATGTGCAAAGTGTTCGCATTTGCAACAAGAGTAATGTACAGTGTCGGTGAAGTCTTAAGGCCAAAGGCTTTTCGCTTCAGCCGCATAACAGAGCCATTACAGCAATATTAAAGACCAAGTGACCTTGAAATGCTAGCAGGTTTCTTCTTGCGATACAGAAGCTTCCTGCTTGACAACAGTTTTGAATGATCCGCTACATGAATTATTCTAGGAACATTGATTTCACTGCAGCTGAATGCTGTAGCCTTAAAACTTTTGACCTCGACTGTACATGGTACATTATAGGGACAGTGAGGAGAACTCAATCAAATTTCTTTTGTAAGCAAAATCTGATAGTTCAGCATTTCATGGCTTTGTTGCCGCTTGTCCGAGAGCGAAAGATGCATTTATTTCAAAGAAATTTGCATTCGAAGTTCAAAAGTTTTTCCCGCCACTCCGATTCAAACTCGGGAACTCTTATGACATCACGGCGCATTCTTATGACGTTACAGGACGCAGTGACGTGAAACATGACGTAAACGCAGACTCCGTGATTTCTCGCTGCTAACGGTGCGGTCTAGCAGCGGCCAAAATGAAAGCTACCGCCGCCACACGTTGAAGGCATCTATCAGGGGTCGCCACCATTGCATCGTTTACGTTTGCACCAGCGTCTTGCCGGCGTTACGATGGATCCCGAGGCCGATGGCAAAGTTCTCGCAAAAACTCCGGCCTGCACTTCAGCGACCTCTGCCCCACAGAGCGTGTGATGCCTTTGAGGGAGCACGGTTAGTTAGGCGCCGGCGGGTCGTTCCCCCCTCCGCCATGAGCAGCCGTTGCAAATTAAATATCATAACCCCAGTGCGGGGAGTCGCGAGGGGCCAGGACAACGTCAGTGCGTCGCGCCCATCGGAGGCTGGCCGGGGCTTTGGGGTCAACAGATTGTGATTCCTTGAACGGCGCGGCTGCACGGTGCAGACGACGGCGTCCAGGTCTCCCACGGTTGCAAGGGCCAGGTTATTTATTTATTTTTTTGCTACAAAAACGGATGGGTACTCAAGGGCGCTCGCATTTACAGTAGGCGGCTTGAAAGTAAAGCCGACGCTTCAACGGCTTCTGCTGCGTTTCTGGAGGTACAGGCTCCACTGGATCGGGTTCTCTCGCCCACTTGCATGTACCTTCAGATGTGTACTGTGAATGGATTAAATTAGCCGAGAGCTCGAAAAGAACAGCACCGCCCAGCGACCGAAGCTATTGAATTATGTCACAACGCGTACCTCGCCGCGGAACCGTATCAGTCTGGTCTGGCTGGCACAGCTGGCCCACTCGGCGCGAAATAGAGACATGCTCCATGTCTCCGCCAGTGTGGTCAGAGTGCGCCTAAGCTGCCTAACGCGTCACCGGTCAAGCGCAGTTGGAGTATAGAGGGTCTCGCTTTGGCCGACGTGACGTTGGTGTGCAGTGCGCGCGCATGCATTACGCCAGGCTATAAACGCGCATTAAAGGGACACTGAGGAGAAATTGAGGTTGCCTTGTATCGATAGAATACAAGCTCCTGATCAAAAAACGCCCCTCTTACTGAAAACAAAGCTCTTGTAAGGTAGAAAATCGCATGGACCAAAACACAGGTATCGCCGCCACAAGGCAATCTCACAAGTACAAGCGTGATGACGTCATAGGACAAGAGACGCCACCTTGGAGGAATGTTCCTTTTTACATGGAAGCTGCGAATCTCTGAGGCTGACAAAAGAAGGTTGCGCGGTTCAATATTGAAGTAAGCTTTGTTTTAAAACCGATAGCGCACCTTTATCACAACAGTAACACAGACAAAAGACAACCTGAATATTGGAAGCAAAGAAAACCAATGCTTGGGGGCGCCACAGGCAGCCAGGAGTGTTACGATTTGTTATGGCGCTTCGCGTCTATGAGCTTTGCGTGCCCCGTGGTTTTGTTTTTGACGCACCTCGATTTACAAGTGCCGAACAGCAGAGGAACTCCAAGTGCCGCTTCAAGTGCTAGTTAACCTTTGAAGGAGCCTGTTAAGGCTGGTCAAATGGTCGCCACGGTCGATGAAAAACTATCATGCACGATGGTCGGTGATCGTACAAGGCAGTTCGCAGTATAAAGAGCACTTGTGTCTTCACACGCTCGCCCGGCGAAACATTCTTGGCTGTGCCAGTCAACTTCAAACTGCTTAACGGAAATCATTTATTAGGGACGGGAGACAAGGTACAAGGCAGTTAAAAAAATTTGATGGCCTAGCTGTGTTAGGCCAGGATATACGTAGCGAAAGCGCGGAGACTTTTGCATCGGAAGAGTGCATTCACTAGATGCGCCTTTTTTCATGGTTAAACCTTGAGCCGGCGTGGCGGAGTGCCAGAGTCTCCGCCTCAAACTACAATGGCCCTCCCTCGGTTCAGAGCCTCGGCACAGGTTTTTTTTATTCAGTGAGTGGGCGGGGGGTTTCAGTGGCTACTCGTGAGATGCCGCCACTGAATACGTTGGTTAGCGGTTAAGCGCAGGCTCTGTTAAGGCGCGTGTACAATGCGCGCGCGCGCGCTGCATCGGCGACAGTCACGTCGGCCAAACCGAGACCCTCTATGCTCCAACTGTGCTTGACCGCCGACGCGTTCGCAGTTTCGGCGCACTCTGACCGCACTGGCGGAGACTTGGAGCATGTCTCTATTTCGCGAAGAGTGCGCCAGCCGCCGCCGGCCCGGCCAGACCGATCCGGCTCCCGGCGAGGTACGTGTTGTGACGTCATTCTATTAGCTTCGGCAGTTGGACGCAGCTGTTCTTTTCGAGCTCTCGGCTAATTTATTCCATTCACAGGACACATCTGCAGGTACATGCAAGTGGGCGAGAGAGCCCGATCCAGTAGACCCCGTACCGCCGGAAACGCGCGGCAGCCGTTGAAGCGTCGCCTTTACTTTCAAGCCGCCTACTGTAAACGCGAGCGCCCTTGAGATACCCATCCGTTTTTGTGGCAGAAAATCAAAATAAATAACCGGGCCCTTGCAACCACGTGAGAGACCATCGACGCCGCCTGCTGCACCGTGCAACCGCGCCGTTAGGAGAATCGCAATCCGTTCGCCCCTAAGCCCCGGCCAGCCTCCTATGGGCGCGAACGTGCACTGACCTTGTCCTGGCCCCTCGCGACTCCCCGCACTGGGGTTATGATATTTTAGTTTCCAACGGCTGCTCATGGCTGAGGAGGGGGGAAACCACCCGCCGGCGCCTAACCTAACCGTGCTCCCTCAAAGCATCGCACGCACTGTGGGGCTGAGGTCGCTGAAATGCAGGCCGGAGTTTTTGCGAGAACTTCGTCGTCAGGTTCGGGAACGGGATCGATCATAACGCAGACAAGACGCCGGTGCAAACGTAAACGAAGCGACAGTAGCGACCCCCGATAGATGCCTTCAACGTGCGGCGGTAGTAGCTTTCATTTCGGCTGCTAGACCACACTGCTAGCCGCGAGAAATCACGGCTGTGCTTACGTCACGTTTCACGTCACTGCGTTCTGTAACGTCATAAGAGTGCGCCGTGATGTCATAAAGTTCCCGAGTTTGAATCGGAGTGGCAAGAAAAACTTTTTCAACTTTGATTCCAAATTTCTTTGAAATAAATGCATCTTTCACTCCCGGACAGGCGGCAACAAAGCGTTGAAATGGCGAACTATCAGATTTTGCTAACAAAAATAATTTGCTAAAGTTCTCCTAACTGCCCCTTTAACCGAGCTTGCGCTTATCCGCTAACCAACGTATTCGGTGGCGGCATCTATGCACGCCACTGAAACCCCCCACCCACTCACTGAATAAAAAAAACCTGTGCCGAGGCTCGGAATCGAACCAGGGCCATTGTAGTTTGAGGCGGACTCTACCACTCCGCCACGACGGCTCAAGATATAACCATGAATAAAGGCGCATCTAGTGAGTGCACTCTTCCATGCAGAAGTCTCCGCGCTTTCGCTACGTATATCCTGGCCTAACACAGCTAGGCCATCAATTTTTTTTAACTGCCTTGTACCTTGTCTCCCGTCCCTAATAAATGATTTCCGTTAAGTAGTTTGAAGTTGACTGGCACAGCCAAGAATGTTTCGCCGGGCGAGCGTGTGAAGACACAAGTGCTCTTTATACTGCGAACTACCTTGTACGATCACCGACCATCGTGCCATGATAGTTTTTCATCGGCCGTGGCGATCATTTGACCAGCCTTAACAGGCTCCTTCAAAGGTTAACTAGCACTTGAAGCGGCACTTGGAGTTCATCTGCTGTTCGGCACTTGTAAATCGAGGTGCGTCAAAAAAAAAACCACGGGGCACGCAAAGCTCATAGACGCGAAGCGCCATAACAAATCGAAACACTCCTGGCTGCCTGTGGCGCCCACAAGCATTGGTTTTCTTTGCTTCCAACATTCAGGTTGTCTTTTGTCTGTGTTACTGTTGTGATAAAGGTGCGCTATCGGTTTTAAAACAAAGCTTACTTCAATATTGAACCGCGCAACCTTCTTTTGTCAGCCTCAGAGATTCGCAGCTTCCATGTAAAAAGGAACATTCCTCCAAGGTGGCGTCTCTTGTCCTATGACGTCATCACGCTTGTACTTGTGAGATTGCCCTGTGGCGGCGATACCTGTGTTTTGGTCCATGCGATTTTCTACCTTACAAGAGCTTTGTTTTCATTAAGAGTGGCGTTTTTGTGATCAGGAGCTTGTATTCTATCGATACAAGGCAACCTCAATTTCTCCTCAGTGTCCCTTTAATTGGCATCTCCAGGAGATTTTAAAGCACTTTGAGTTTACTATCTCATTACACTTCTTGAACCTTGTCTCAGTTGCAAGAAGTAATTCTGCAAAATAATGAAATGTCAACAACTAGAACACAAACAAAAACTGCATTTTGACCACAAAGCCATCGCTAAGCAAAACTGCTCTGAGCTGCCACAGGTTAAAATTGTGCCTACGGCTGCTCTGCAGGCAATTTTTTTTCTGCTTCATATCATTCGGACAGAAAACTTCCCATTTCCGAGATGTGTGCAGTGATGCTCATCTCCTTGTTTCCAGTTTCTAGATTGTTTGCCTGCATTTATCAAGGATGAGAGCTAAAAGCATTTCAAGCTTACAAAATCATTCTTGTAAGATCGACAATTGGGCTTTGATGCCCCAGCGCCCCGTGCTGAAGAAGGAGCAAAACACAGGCAAAAGACGAGGCTGACAAAGTTCAGTTTGGCGCACAGGAACGCTTGGCTACCGAGGTGCGCTGTACTAGCAAAGATTGCGGCCGTGGACACTTCTTGTTAGCACTGCGCACCCAGCCCCTCTACAGGTGTAAAGACGCAAATCAAACAAGAAGTGTGGACGGCCACAATCTTTGTTAGCACGGCGAACCCCGGTAGCCAAGTGTTCCTGAGCACCAAACTGAACTTTGTCAGCCTCGTCTTCCATCTGTCTAGCTCCTTTATCAGCACTGGCCGATGGGGCATCAAAAACGACTTGTCTTACATTCTAAATATGCGACACCTTCAGACCTGGCTGCTGACCTCAGCAAGATATCCGGGTTCTGTGGTGCAGCAGGATCCATGCTAGTGGAAGACTGCAAAGTATGAAGTGTTCACATTTGCTACAAAAGACTAATGTACAAGGTAAATTAAAGGGCAACATCAGAGGATTTTCAAACATATTCTGTTTACTATCACATTACACTTCTTGAGCCTGGTCAGAGTCCCGAGAAATAAGTTTTCCAAATAAGGAGCAAAGAAATTATGAAATACCATTAACTAGAACACAAAAAAACTTGATCTCAATCAACAGATCAAAATATGATGTTAAAGGGTTTTACTGGTAACACTAGTGACTCACATTCTGTAATGCACCAACTGGCTTTAAAGGAGTATAAACACCCATATTTTGGGTGTGTGTTTTTGCTTTCTAATGAGGCATCAGGCATTATTATACATGGATTACCTTGTGGTATTCTCCTATTCTCAAGTCTAGCAAGAGAACAGCAGTTCACAATTGTTGCGTCTCATTGCTCGCATGCGTATGGCAGAAATCTGATCCTTGGGAGCAAAAGAAAGGACTTTAGTTATTCAGGGCAGCCGCGGACTCTTGCACTCAGATGCATACATCGGCGGCAACAACGCAAGTATATGTCCTTCAGTGCGTTGTGTGCTGTCGTGAAGTCTGCATGTAAGCTTCGAGATATCCTCAAAAACATATGTGACGGGCAGTCGCACTCTAAAGACTTGCATTAGACACCACATAGGAGGGCTAATTGGACAGCGTTAATTGGAAAGACATGGGAGAGGCTTTTGCCCTGTAGGTGTAGTGAGGCTGATGAGGAGGAGGAGGGAAAAACTGTGCATGCACTGCTCAAACAACATGCTGTAGTCTCAGATTATTGCATATTTGTTAACTACACACTAATTACTTGGGCGCCAATGATCGACCCTGCCTATACTGACTCTCCTGTGGTAGTTGCAATTTCTGTTTGTGAACTAATTCCTGTGGGCTGTAAGCAGAAAACAATCAGGATATGTTCCACTCAACTGTAGTCTGCCGCCCTCCAGCTGTTAATATTGCTGCCAACAAGTAATGCACGCATTATTTTGACAAGCGTGCATATCAGCTGGTTGAACATTTTTCGGAAGTGCGTGCACTGTACAAATTTAGCTGAACGTCGTGTCTGTATGCTATCGCTTTTACTGCAGAGCTAGCACTCGAATGAAAGGCATTACAACCTGGCCTTGCATGTCGGCCCCGCACTGTGTGTGCAGGCATGATGATCCACACGGGAATTTTTCTTTTTGATGAGTCAAATGCAAGGTGAAGTATGCATACGATATTTCTCAGGTATTTTAAGCACTTGTGGCAGAAGACCCGAGCACCAAGCTTTATGGCAACGACCGAATCGGCACACGCAAGGTTATGCTTCATCTTCAGCTGTGAAATGAAAATGACCTCCGTAGAGAATAAAAATTTTGAACAACAAATTTGGCAGAGCACACATGCACGCCAGCCGGCAGCCACTACTTAAAGGGCCCCGACCACCCTCTGGCTGAAAATGTCCTCTACCAAGGTTGTTGTGAGGCACCGTCCCCGGAACACACAACCGCAAACAATCTTTAATAAAAGACATTATATTGGAGTTACATATATGGCAAACTAGCTATTTTTTCATGCTCCTCTCCTTCCATTCCCTCTCAGAGGTTTTTCTCCCTTCCGCTTGCTCCACTAGCTTTAGTCCTCCATCCCTGCTTGTTCTGTGTGGCTGCCCTTCCGTTTACAAGAGTAGGCAGCACCCCTTTTGTTTGAAAGTCAAATGGGGAGCTTTCGGTGGCGTCCACGTTGGGCCTGTTATGAACGGAATGCACACCAGCCGAAGAGGATTAAGGTGCAGATCCCATCGACAGGGATGACCACGGTGGCGCAGCAACAGCAGCGGCAATTTCGACAGCGTCACCAGGTGGCCGACGACTGCACAAAAAGAGAGGATGACTAGCTGGGAAGGAGCCAGTTCTTCCCACGCTCGGGCTCGATGCAAATGACCTTCCCCCTTTGACTGGTTCCCTGCAAGAAGCGACCGACGATGGACAGATGACGGGAAGAGGGGAACGGTGCCTTCCAGTAATTAATCGTGTCTTGACAAGAGCCGCCCCGACCGGAGAGAGCCCACCGCAGTTGTAGCCCACAGTGCAGCACCGGTGTTTTCGATACACACGTGAATAATAGTTATCACCCCTCGTGAATAATAATTATCAGAGGCCTCTATCCGTGTCTCACGTGCCCCGATTCGCTTTGGTAAGCCGCATAACCGAAGAATAGCAGGGCTTATAAATTTCCAGCAATACATATATTTAACCAGTATCATGGCACTGAGAAAACAGGCCACCGAGTTGCAAGCCGAAGCTAAGACAACGTGCTGCAATGAGAGAAGTGCGCTGTCCCGCAACGCCGTATCGGTGGGCTCGATACAATGCTCTCTGTTGCTGAAGGCAGCCTGGCTGCTCCCCCAAACAATAAATATTTTAGACAACAATGCGAGGAGCCAATACGAAAAATGAAACTTTGACCTGACATGAAGCACACAATATATGAGAGAACAAAAAACAGAACGATGCTTCCATTCCACATGCGGTTCTCTAGTGTCCTACGCAATCTTTTACAATGGTAGCATTTAAGCAATATCTCTATACTACAATTCAAAGATCCGCTACAAAGCTCTCTGTTGCTGACGGGAGCCTAGCTGCTTCCCGCAACCATAAATATTTTAGACACACACAAACAGAGACGCCTGTCTGGCTCTGAAGTATGCTGCTATGTAATGTACATATTGCGACTGGTAAGCGAGCGAGTGGCAGTAGCAGAGGCATCCGCAGTAAAACTTCGCTCAGTACATACATGTATCTGTGCAACTGTTGTTGATGGCTCAGACTTTTCAAGGTCCATTGCAGTGATTTTTCTCTTCGACATTCTCTGGATAAGCTCCGCTTTTGTTACTGGAACACAAGAAATGAGAGATAAAATAATGAAAGCGACAGCAAACACAGGGCAAGCTACGGAAACGGATCAGTTAGTGTGTCGCGTTCATTGCTTTCCAAAAATCATATGATGCAAAAAATTAGCAGATCTGAACACAGCCAATTTCTCCCTGCCTCATGCAATTACTTGAATTCATGAAAAAAATCACTATATATTATTTCGCTCAGAGTGACGCTTACGTCGAGACCTGCTACAACGCGACCACGCAGTTTTTCCCTTCTTTGGGAAGCATGCGCTGGGCTGCTGCGTGCTCGGATCGCAATCACAGAGGAAGTGGTGTCGTAAGCGTTCTGCAAGTGCTCGCAACAGTAAAAAAGCATGTGCATCGACTTTATGTAAAACGCCACCAAGTTTTGCTAAAAGTGTTAGGCTTGACTGTACACGCATCACACATTTGGCACTTCTGATATCTGACCACGTAGCGAAGTAACTGCAAAACTCACCTCCAAGCTCCATTACTTGGGCGGAATAGAATGCCTTCTTATCTTTTCCGCCGAGCCAGTAGACGTCCTTTTTTTCGCCAGGTCGCTAACGCCAGTCGGTGAGGCATCATGGATAGGTGTAGCGCAAAGGAAACAAGGACGACATAGAGACGTGTACGATAGCTTTTGCGCCGTCGGTCGAAGTATTTCACGTACGCATAGCTCGCTGCAGCTGACGAACCCATAGTGGAAGTGTCACATGTGGCTGCAAAACACACAATCTAATAACTGTAACAACCACACACACCGACACGAGTGACGACGCAAACGTTGGACGCAAACGACCACAGACTTGGATTGGCTTGGCGACGCGCACCGCACAGGGCGCTGCATACGATGATGATGATGACCTCTTCTTTACAAACCAGAATAATAAATACGTTTTATTCGTTCAATTTCGTCTGTTTGTTTCCTGCGGCAGAACTTGCGTCTCCGACCGTGATCTCTATACCGCTCCATGTCGCAGCCTCCTCGTGCAGCGCATCCGGCCATCCAGTTGACTGCTGATTGACCGCATGTAGTAGCAGACGACGCTGGGCTCTACACACCACGAAATACTTATAGTTGAAAAGTTACAAATACTACTTTGAAGGGGAAATAGTTATGAGTTCCGTGTCAAGCTGTGCCACAGAGCGTTGGTCCAACATAAGCAGAACCAACTGCAGAACCAACTAGCCCCTCAAATCGGTCTTGCACCTGTGACTGCCCATGGAGTGTGAATAGGGTGGCTTAGTGTAACTCTATGGGCTCTATCATGTATGAGCTTTATGGTACCGCTGTAACCAAAATTTTTGAAGTGTTCTGCGATTTTTGATCGCCACTGCATTAAACAAAGTAGTCGCTATGTGACAAATCGCCTTCGGTTTCGGTTTCAAAGCTGGAAGCTATAGTGGCGCGCGGTGCCTGATTTGCTTTGCGGTTTTTACTTAGTGCTTTAAGCAGAAAGTTTTGTGTGGCTTACGACAAACAGGAAGCACCTATAAAGTCTGGGCCTAGCCGTCAGACGACGCTTTAACATTTTCAGTTTCGGTTTCGAAATATAAAAGCTCCTGTTGCGCGGCATCATAAATAACGCTGGGCCCTTCCCTGTTCTCTGCTCTGTAAACAGCAACTTCTGTGTTATCTACGATAAAATAAACACTTCTTTTAGAACTCCCCTAAATGCAGCAAGTGCTTGAAAAGTCTGTAATTCCTGCAAAAAAGTATTTTCTGGCACGGTGCGTGGTAGATATCATAAGTACTGTATTGCCACTGACCTGAAATCAGCGACTTAGGACCAGCAGAGGGGGAATATAGATTGCTGAATAGGTAAATTGATGCACTGAAAGAATTTATGTTAAGAAATCAGAAGTGTGCAAGGTACGAGGAGGAAGAGGCTCTCAAAAATAAACTGCTAGAGTGCGCTAGAACACGGAACTGGGTAGCACAACCACGCCCTCGATCGAGGTGATCGAGACCTCTATAATTATAGTTTCGCAGTGTTCTCTGGCACACCGCTGTCGCGTCCGGGTCGTAAAGGCAGCGGGTGAAAGTTTGGGCTATGCTCGAGACAATTAGTATAGCCAGGGACTCCGGAACTCATTTTTTTTAGTGGGAGGGCAGGACTTCGAGCTTATTTTGTTATTTATTTATTTAATGCTCATTTACATAATAAATTTTATATATATATATATATATATATATATATATATATATATATATATATATTTCAATGTTCAAAGCTTGATGCAAAGTATCACGATGCGGTGACGACACTCCAGCTGTCAGGAAGACAACGAAAAGGCTTCCAAAATTAACTGTTTAAGGGGCTGACTCACGCCCACTAAGAACTGAATTACTCGGCGGCTGCAATAGGCTTAATCATGCGTGCTCGGCGGTCATCGACCTGAATGCCATGCAGTTATTGGTCGTGCTGAATTTAAAGCTGGCAAGGAAGCTTCGAGATAGAGAACCAAAAGCAGCAAGAATCTGGAAAAATGTGGAATCATTTGCCCGTGGCCTTGATCAACGGCATAAGTCTGGTCGCACCTCGCATTCCAAAACAAAATGATAAAGCCGCGTGCCGAAGGTTGTGAGTGCGAACGAACAAACGGTGCAAAGATTTGTGGCAGTATAAAATTAATTGAAATGAGGAGCTTATAGGTGGGAAGCTGTACGCACGAGGAGTGATCAATTCCATTAAAAAAGCCTGTGCATAGTTTGTTTAAATTCTGCTAATCGTGATCATGTACACGGTCAGGTCGATATATAGTCGATCGAATTCTGTAGGGACATGACCGGTTTAGGTTACTCATATACCAAATGTTTTACAACTGGCTACTAAGCCAAGCAGCTCATGCAGCCCCACTTTGCTTTGAATTAAAAGAGGTTAGAACTAATATGTGTTTCAATTTTCAGAAATATGATCCAAGTAGAAGCAAATGGAGATTGGGGGGCACATCCCCCCCTGAAAAATGTGGGGGGGAGGCGACCTTCCCTATTGCCACCCCCCTGTTCCGTGGTTCTTGAGTATAGCCCACCTGAACTCGGGTAGGCAGCCCTATAGATACGTGATAGGCCCACTGGAGTGGCTATATCTCGCATATTGTATATCTGATATTGGTCGCAAAGCCGATGTCCATTGGTAAACAAGTTTGAAACATCCGAGGTGTTCTGAGAGATGTTCGATCCGACGAAGCATTCGGTCAGGAAAGATTTTTGAAGGCAGTTTGCAGTGTATATCGGATTGTTTTTTTTCTGAATATATAGCTTTCGTCGAACTATAGGAACTTTTTGGAATTCTTTTATTGACATATCTCAAATAAACCCTTCATTTCTGCAAGAAAAAAAAACACACACGGGTAAGCGGCCCTATAGATACGTGATCAGCCCGCTGGAGTGGGTATATCTCGCATATTGTATAACTGATATTGGTCGCAAAGCCGATGTCTATTGGTAAACAAGTTTAAAACGCCCGAGGTATCCTGAGAGATGTTCGATCCGACGAAGCATTCGGTCAGGAAAGATTTTTGAAGGCAGTTTGCAATGTATATCGGATTGTTTTTTTCCGAATATATAGCTTTCGTCGAACTATAGAAAATTTTGGAATTTTTTTATTGACATATCTGAAATAAACCCTTCATTTCTGCAAGGAAAAAAAACACACACGGGTCGGCGGCCCTATAGATGCGTGATCGGCCCACTGGAGTGGGTATATCTCGCATATTGTATATCTGATATTGGTCGCAATGCCGATGTCTATTGGTAAACAAGTTTATAACGTCCGAGGTGTACTGAGAGATGTTCGATCCGACGAAGCATTCGGTCAGGCAAGATCTTTGAAGGCAGCTCGCAGTGTATACCGGATTGTTTTTTTCCGAATATATAGCTTTCGTCGAACTATAGGAACTTTTTGGAATTCTTTTATTGAGATATCTAAAATAAAACCTTCATTTCTGCAAGAAAAAAAAACGCACACGGGTAGGCGGCCCTATAGATACGTGATCGGCCCGCTTGAGTGGGTATATCTTGCATATTGTATATCTGATATTGGTCGCAAAGCCGATGTCTATTGGTAAACAAGTTTAAAACGCCCGAGGTATCCTGAGAGATGTTCGATCCGACGAAGCATTCGGTCAGGAAAGATTTTTGAAGGCAGTTTGCAGTGTATATCGGATTGTTTTTTTCCGAATATATAGCTTTCGTCTAACTATAGGAACTTTTTGGAATTCTTTTATTGACATATCTCAAATAAACCCTTCATTTCTGCAAGAAAAAAAACACACACGGGTAGGCGGCCCTAGTAATAGAATTGTTAACAGAATAACAGAATGGTTAGAAAGGGCCAATGCAACATATTTTTACTAAGAACAGAAATTATGTGGACATGTCCTTAGTGTTCCTTTGAGAAGCAGTATTTTCTTTTGTGTGTTGTGTAAACTATAGTTGAATACAACTCAAGAATGAAGTGGCAAATGCTTCTCTATAATTCACTTCGCAAGTTGTTTACATGGAAGGTACGACACCCTGAGCCAATCAGGATGGCGCACACTATATAATTGGGTTGCTGCATGCCTACCACACCCATTGCCTTGTGACAAGTAGCTCCATTTCTGTGAATGAAGGTGTACTAGTGTTTCGGCTGTTTATTTCTTCAGCAGGTGACACTTCATGTCTTTTTATTTTTATGTTTGTTTTCAGGTGGGCGACATGTTCACACAGTGAAGAGGGCATATATGGCCCACTTTTCTTTTTGTCATTACCTGTCCATATTCAGTTCTTTAGTTGTCACGTCACAGTTGTTTGGATGGACATTTATTCACTACATTGTGGTCTATGCCCAAGGAAGCTGAGTCAAATCCAGGCGAGAGCAGCCACATGTTGATATAGGTGAAGTGGAAAACACGCCTCTTTGCTGTGCTTTGTCAGTGCATATGCAGTTGAAGTTAATCTGGAGCCCTCTACCATTGCGTCTACAATAGCTCATTAGAGACATTGTCATTCTTATTTTTGCTAATCTCATTGTGGCAGTGTTCGATGTGCTCGGCTTGTATACGCAGACGTTTAATGGATCACATTGGCCTGTTAACGGGCTCACATCTCATCGTCATCATCAAAACTCTCATGCACTGCTGGTTGTGTCCTCCTCCTCCATGCTCATTACAATGCCTGGTCCTTTGAGAGGCATCTGCCACTTCATTCTTAAGTTGTATTTGAGTATAGTAAATATGGAGAAATGTAACTAATATTGTATGTCACTTGCTGCTGTGTTGTTCGTGTGGTCAGTGTACAAAACTCTTACTCTTGTTCCGTGATATAGTATATATGTAGTGTTTTTGTGTATTATGTAGGTTTGTTTCATTAAACAGATGGTATTGGTGGATTCTGTTTATACGAGGGGTGATCAGTATATTTTTTACCTCCTGGTCTGTAACACATTTATCACCTCGTGAAAGGAAAAGACGTTACAATGAAAAGAAAGTTTGATGTTCCCACTTTTCATATTTTCATTTTGCACATGGCACCACTGATATTGAAGTAGTCACAAGGAAAATGTTAGTATACATCAGTGTACAGTTATAACAGTTTTTCGAAACCAAATTTTGGATGGCAGAAGCTGTTCTCCCTATCATTATCCACCATCGAATGAGTCCAGTTTATGGTAATGGGTATGTTATGTTTCCAGTCAGAAGGTGGGTACAAACTGTACGTACATGCAAGATCCAGCTGTGTTGAGTGTGAAAGACGAGGAGTGCAGTGGATGCCCACTGTCTGCATCTCGCATCTGAGCTCGTGGCACATGTGGATGAATTTATTTGTGATGATTGTCACATTAAGCAGACGGTTATTGCGGGCATTCTTAAACTTGAGGATGCTGAAGGACCGTGCACTTTTTCTTAAAGTTTGTCCTAAAAAATCCATCATTTAATGTGACAATGCTTGGCATGACAACAAGTTAGGTGGCAATACCGCCGTGTTGAATAAGCTGCAGTTTCGGGATGTTCTGCATCACCCAACAATAGTTCTGACCTAGTGCCTTGTAGCTACTGGTTATACCGTAGCTGAAGAAACATTTGAAGATCTTTAGTGTCCAGTTGGGGCCATCAGCCTCATTCTTCTCTGAGGGTATGTAAACAACAATAATGCATCGATGATGCAGGGGCATCAGTGTAAGTGGGGGACGATATCAAAAAATGAAATACACCTCTGAAAAAAGACATCTGAAGCTTCGTTTATAATAATATCTTTCACTTTCAGTAATTAGCATGTTATAGACAAGGAGGCAAATTATGCAACACACCTCTCAAGCTAGGGATATATGTATGGGAAATTTTTGCATCTGTATAGTCACTTCCTTATTATTGGAAGCTACTTGAGTCATTTATCCCATGGACCAACGTTTTGTGGCCTCATTATCTATTATGTTTTAGATGGTGTCCTTGGATAATGTTACTTTTCCTGAGGGTGTTCTAAACTTTTTTTTTAATTGTGCGCTTCAGCTGAGATGTAGCTTTGAAACAGGACAGTATTGGAATGCCATATGCTTGTCCATTCATGTGCTAAGCTGATACAGCGTAAAATGGTACTATACTTGGGATTTAACATCCCACCACGTTAGAGGGATCTAATTTGATCACCTGTGTTCTTTAATTATGAGCTCAAGTGCACCGCGTGAAAGACAAGATGAAATGTTATCCATTTAATTTCTTACGAGCCTTATAAAAGACACACATGTTGTTACGTGACGGCAAGCATGGTGAAGAGTACTACATAACAGATGGCGATGGAATGATTTAATGGCAGTGAGCCTAGCGCGAGAGCTCCGTGCCGCGCCACTGCCCACTATGTCGTCTTCGAGTCCGTGACACTACCCGGGGCTGCCGAGCGATCGTCCCGATCGCGCGAACTGAAAGACCGGCAGTGAAGACGAAACGCAGGGCGTGACGATAAGCGTGACAGGACGGATGAACACAGAAGAGAATAAGATGCAGGGTTTGCCGTCACGATGAAAGAGATGAACAGATGATGATCAGATGAGCGCTGGTCCAGGAAGCTTCCGGGCCGTAGCTAGCTAGGTCACCTTGAGCCGACGGCCGAGGCCCATGAACACACCGAACGGCATGGGCAGGGGCTGTGTTCGAATACTTTGGCGACTTCTAGGGTCGGTGGGGTCATAGGTTCGAGTAGCGGCGGCGTCGTCAAGTTGTCGTGTCTTCTGGCCGGGGCAGGGGGCGGGGCTGGGGTGAACGACATGGTCGGTGCTGGTCTGGCGGGCTGGGGCACAACCGGGCGGTGCGGGCAGGAACACACGACCGACGACCACGGCACACGCAGGACACCGAAGCTCCAGGACCAGGATCGGGAGGAACTCCGCACCTCACGCCAATTGTTACCTGACGGCAAGCAGGTGAAGACAGTAGTACATAACAGATTGCGATGGAATGATTTAATGGCGGTGGGCCTAGCGCGAGCGCTCCTTGCCGCGCCACTGCCAACTTTGTCGTCTTCGGGTCCGTGACAATATCAGCTCACTGAGACACGCAGTTCACCCATATGAGTGATACGAGAGCTGCATATTGGCTCAAATGAGTGATACGAAAGACACATCGGCCAATTCGGGTGATACGAAATCCATATTTCGGCTGAAACAACTGATACGATAGACACGTATCAGCACATAGAGGCATACGAGGGACACATATGCCCAAACGAGGGATATGAAGGACACATACAAATCCATACAAGGGATACTAGGGACATATATCAGCCCATACGAAACACATATTGGCACATATCAACTCGTATGACCACATACTAGACACATATCATCTCGTAAGACCACATACTAGACACATAAAAATTCATACGAGACACATATGCATCCATACGAGATTTTTAGATAGGGTACCACCATCTAAGCCATCCTTGAGCAGGCTATGCCTTTCCTGCAGTGGATTTCGTGTATTTCATTGGCTCGTGGTTAGCTCTCAATACGCATGTCGCCAAACACAAAATGCTGTGAAGGTATTTGAAAGCTCTGTCGCTGGTTAAGACAAGTTTAAGAAAAAAGCGTCAGCTGACGAGGCGCCTTAAGAAGCTTGTGAGGCTACCGCCATCTAAACCATCCTAGAACAGGCTATGCCTTTCCTGCAGTGGAATTCGTGTATTTTAATGGCTCGTGGTTAGCCCTCAACACGCATGTCGCCAAACACAAAAAGTCGTGAAGGAAGTTGAAAGCTCTGTCGCTGGTTAAGACAAGCTAAACAAAAAAGCGTCACCTGACGAGGTGCCTCAAGAGGCCTTCGAGGCTACCACCATCTAAGCCATCCTTGAGCAGGCTATATCTTTCCTGCAGTGGATTTCGTGGATTTCATTGGCTCGTGGTTAGCTTTAACACGCATGTCGCCAAACCCAAAATGCCGTGAAGGAAGCTGAAAGCTCTGTCGCTGGTTAAGACAAGCTAAAGAAAAAAGCGCCAGCTGACGAGGCACATCAAGAGGGGAGTGGGGCTACCGCCATCTAAGCCATCCTAGAGCAGGCTATGCCTTTCCTGCCGTGGATTTCGTGTATTTTATTGGCTCCTGGTTAGCTCATAACACGCATGTCGCCAAACACAGAATGCCGTGAAGGAAGCCGAAAGCTCTGTCGTTGGCTGAGACAAGTCAAAAGAAAAAAGCGTCAGCTGACGAAGCGCCTCAAGAGGCGAGTGGGGCTACCGCCAACTAAGCCATCCTAGAACAGGCTATGCCTTTCCTGCTGTGCATTTCGTGTATTTCATTGGCTCGTGGTTAGCTCTCAATGCGCTTGTCGACAAACACAAAATGCCATTAAGGAAACTGAAAGCTCTGTCGCTGGTTAAAGCAAGTTTTAAAAAATCGTCAGCTGACCAGGCGCCTCAAGAGGCGAGTTGGGCTACCACCATCTAAGCCTGTCCTAGAGCAGCCTATTCGTTTCCTGCAGTGCATTTCGTGCAGTTCATTGGCCCGTGGTTAGCTCTCAACACACGTGTCGCCAAACATAAAATTCCCTCAAGGAAGCTGTGAGATCTGCCGCTGGTGAAGGCAAGTTAAGAAAAAGAGTGTCAGCTGACGAGGCGCCTCAAGAGCCGAGTGGGGCTACCCCATCTAAGCCATACTATAGCAGGCTATGCCTTTCCTGCAGTGGATTTTGTGTATTTCATTGGCTCGTGGTTAGCCGTCAACACGCATATCGCCAAACACAAAATGTCGGGAAGGAAGTTGAAAGCTCTGTCGCTGGTTAAGACAAGTTAAAGAAAAAGGCGTCAGTTGACGAGGCGCCTCAAAAGGCGATCGGGGCTACCACCATCTAAGCCATACTATAGCAGGCTATGCCTTTCCTGGAGTGGATTTCGTGTATTTCATTGGCTCGTGGTTAGCTCCCAACACCCATGTCGCCAAACACAAAATGCCTTGAAGGAAGCTGAAAGCTCTGTCGCTGGATAAGACAAGTTTAGGAAAAAAGCGTCAGCTGACGAGGCGCCTTAAGAAGCTTGTGAGGCTACCGCCATCTAAACCATCCTAGAACAGGCTATGCCTTTCCTGCAGTGGAATTCGTGTATTTTAATGGCTCGTGGTTAGCCCTCAACACGCATGTCGCCAAATACAAAAAGTCGTGAAGGAAGTTGAAAGCTCTGTCGCTGGTTAAGACAAGCTAAACAAAAAAGCGTCACCTGACGAGGTGCCTCAAGAGGCGATCGAGGCTACCACCATCTAAGCCATCCTTGAGCAGGCTATAACTTTCCTGCAGTGGATTTCGTGGATTTCATTGGCTTGTGGTGAGCTTTCAACACGCATGTCGCCAAACCCAAAATGCCGTGAAGGAAGCTGAAAGCTCTGTCTCTGGTTAAGACAAGCTAAAGAAAAAGCGTCAACTCACGAGGCGCCTCAAGAGGCGAGTGGCGCTACCGCCGTCTAAGCCGTCCTAGCAAAGGCTATTCGTTTTGTGCAGTGCATTTCGTGCATTTCATTGGCTCGTGGTTAGCTCTCAATACGCATGTCGCCAAACACACAATGCCGTGAAGGAAGTTCAATGCTCTGTCGCTGGTTATGATAAGTTAAAGAAAAAATCGTCAGCTGACGAGGCGCCTCAAGAGGCGAGTGGTGCTACCACCATCTAAGTCTGTCCTAGAGCAGACTATGCCTTTCCTGCCGTGGATTTCGTGAATTTCATTGCCTCGTGTTTAGCTCTCAACACCCATGTCGCCAAACACAAAATGCCGTGAAGGAAGCTGAAAGCTCTGTCGCTGGTTAAGACAAGTAAAGAAAAAAGCGTCAGCTGACGAAGCGCTTCAAGAGGCGAGTGGAGCTACCGCCATCTAAGCCATCCTAGAGCAGGCTATGCCTTTCCTGCAGTGTATTTCGTGTATTTCATTGGCTCGTGGTTCGCTCTCAACACGCGTGTCGACAAACATAAAATTCCCTGAAGGAAGTTGTGAGACCTGCCGCTGGTGAAAGCAAGTTAAGAAAAAGAGTGTCAGCTGACGATGCGCCTCAAGAGGCGACTGGGCCTACCCCTGTCTAAGCCATACTATAGCAGGCTATGCCTTTCCTGTAGTGGATTTTGTGTATTTCATTGGCTCGTAGTTAGCTCTCAACACGGATGTCGCCAAATACAGAATGCCGTGAAGGAAGCCGAAAGCTCTGTCGCTGGTTAAGACAAGTTAAAGAAAAAAGCGTCAGCTCACGAGGCGCCTCAAGAGGCTAGTGGGGCTACCGCCATCTAAGCCGTCCTAGCAAAGGCTATTCGTTTTCTGCCGTGCATTTCGTGCATTTCATCGGCTTGTGGTTAGCACACAACACGCGTATCGCCAAACATTAAATTCCGGAAAGGAAGCTGTGAGCCCGGCCGCTGGTGAAGACAAGTTAAGAAAAAGAGTGTCAGCTGACGAAGCTCCTCAAGAGGTGAATGGGGATACCACCATCTAAGCCATCCTATAACAGGCTATGCCTTTCCTGCAGTGGATTTCGTGCATTTCGTTGGCTCGTGGTTAGCTCTCAACAAGATTATCGCCAAATACAAAATGCCGTGAAGGAAGCTGAAAGCTCTGTCGCTGGTTAAAACAAGTTTAAAAAAAATTGTCAGCTGACGAGGCGCCTCAAGAGCCGATTGGGGCTACCGTCATCTAAGCCATCCTAGAGCAGACTATGCCTTTCCTGCAGTGTATTTCGTGTATTTCATTATCTCGTGGTTAGGTCTCAACACGCTTGTCGAAAAACACAAAATCCCATGAAGAAATCTGAAAGCTCTGTCGCTGGTTAAAACAAGTTTAAAAAAATCGTCAGCTGACGAGGCGCCTCAAGTGGCGAGTTGGGCTACCACCATCTAAGCCTGTCCTAGAACAGCCTATTCGTTTCCTGCAGTGCATTTCGTGCAGTTCATTGGCTCGTGGTTAGCTCTCAACACACATGTCGCCAAACATAAAATTCCCTGAAGGAAATTGTGAGACCTGCCGCTTTTGAAGGCAAGTTAAGAAAAAGAGTGTCAGCTGACGAGGCGCCTCAAGAGCCGAGTGGGGCTACCCCATCTAAGCTATACTATAGCAGGCTATGCCTTTCCTGCAGTGGATTTTGTGTATTTCATTGGCTCGTGGTTAGCCGTCAACACGCATATCGCCAAACACTATATGTCGGGAAGGAAGTTGAAAGCTCTGTCGCTGGTTAAGACAAGTTAAAGAAAAAGGCGTCAGTTGACGAGGCGCCTCAAGAGGCGATCGGGGCTACCACCATCTAAGCCATACCATAGCAGGCTATGCCTTTCCTGGAGTGGATTTCGTGTATTTCATTGGCTCGTGGTTAGCTCCCAACACCCATGTCGCCAAACACAAAATGCCGTGAAGTAAACCGAAAGCTCTGTCGCTGGTTAAGGCAAGTCAAAAGAAAAAAGCGTCAGCTGACGAAGCGCCTCAAGAGGCGAGTGGGGCTACCGCCAACTAAGCCATCCTAGAACAGGCTATGCCTTTGCTGCAGTGCATTTCGTGCATTTCATTGGCTCGTGGTTAGCTCTCAATGCGCTTGTCGACAAACACAAAATGCCATTAAGGAAACTGAAAGCTGTGTCGCTGGTTAAAGCAAGTTTTAAAAAATCGTCAGCTGCCCAGGCGCCTCAAGAGGCGAGTTGGGCTACCACCATCTAAGCCTGTCCTAGAGCAGCCTATTCGTTTCCTGCAGTGCATTTCGTGCAGTTCATTGGCCCGTGGTTAGCTCTCAACACACGTGTCGCCAAACATAAAATTCCCTCAAGGAAGCTGTGAGATCTGCCGCTGGTGAAGGCAAGTTAAGAAAAAGAGTGTCAGCTGACGAGGCGCCTCAAGAGCCGAGTGGGGCTACCCCATCTAAGCCATACTATAGCAGGCTATGCCTTTCCTGCAGTGGATTTTGTGTATTTCATTGGCTCGTGGTTAGCCGTCAACACGCATATCGCCAAACACAAAATGTCGGGAAGGAAGTTGAAAGCTCTGTCGCTGGTTAAGACAAGTTAAAGAAAAAGGCGTCAGTTGACGAGGCGCCTCAAAAGGCGATCGGGCCTACCACCATCTAAGCCATACTATAGCAGGCTATGCCTTTCCTGGAGTGGATTTCGTGTATTTCATTGGCTCGTGGTTAGCTCCCAACACCCATGTCGCCAAACACAAAATGCCTTGAAGGAAGCTGAAAGCTCTGTCGCTGGTTAAGACAAGTTTAAGAAAAAAGCGTCAGCTGACGAGGCGCCTTAAGAAGCTTGTGAGGCTACCGCCATCTAAACCATCCTAGAACAGGCTATGCCTTTCCTGCAGTGGAATTCGTGTATTTTAATGGCTCGTGGTTAGCCCTCAACACGCATGTCGCCAAACACAAAAAGTCGTGAAGGAAGTTGAAAGCTCTGTCGCTGGTTAAGACAAGCTAAACAAAAAAGCGTCACCTGACGAGGTGCCTCAAGAGGCGATCGAGGCTACCACCATCTAAGCCATCCTTGAGCAGGCTATAACTTTCCTGCAGTGGATTTCGTGGATTTCATTGGCTTGTGGTGAGCTTTCAACACGCATGTCGCCAAACCCAAAATGCCGTGAAGGAAGCTGAAAGCTCTGTCTCTGGTTAAGACAAGCTAAAGAAAAAGCGTCAACTCACGAGGCGCCTCAAGAGGCGAGTGGCGCTACCGCCGTCTAAGCCGTCCTAGCAAAGGCTATTCGTTTTGTGCAGTGCATTTCGTGCATTTCATTGGCTCGTGGTTAGCTCTCAATACGCTTGTCGCCAAACACACAATGCCGTGAAGAAAGTTCAATGCTCTGTCGCTGGTTAAGATAAGTTAAAGAAAAAATCGTCAGCTGACGAGGCGCCTCAAAAGCCGATTGGGGCTACCGCCATCTAAGCCATCCTAGAGCAGACTATGTCATTCCTGCAGTGTATTTTGTGTATTTCATTGGCTCGTGGTTAGCTCTCAACACGATTGTCGACAAACACAAAATGCCATGAAGGAAGCTGAAAGCTCTGTCGCTGGTTAAAACAAGTTAAAGAAAAAATTGTCAGCTGACAAGGCGCCTCAAGAGGCGAGTAGGGTTACCACCATCTAAGCCTGTCCTAGAACAGGCTATGCCTTTCCTGCAGTGGATTTCTTGTATTTTATTGGCTCGTGCTTAGCCCTCAACACGCATGTCCCCAAACACAAATGCCGTGTAGGAAGTTGAAAACTGTCGCTGGTTAAGACAAGTTAAAGAAAAAATCGTCAGCTGACGAGGCGCCTCAAGAGCCGATTGGGGCTACCGCCATCTAAGCTGTCCTAGAGAAGGAGATGCCTTTCCTGTAGTGGATTTCGTGTATTTCATTGGCTCGTGTTTAGCTCTCAACACGCGTGTCGCCAAACCCAAAATGCCATGAAGGAAGCTGAAAGCTTTGTCGCTAGTTAAGACAAGTTAAAGAAAAAGCGTCAGCTCACGAGGCGCCTCAAGAGGCGAGTGGGGCTACCACCGTCTAAGCCGTCCTAGCAAAGGCTATTCGTTTTGTGCAGTGCATTTCGTGCATTTCATTGGCTCGTGGTTAGCTCTCAATACGCATGTCGCCAAACACACAATGCCGTGAAGGAAGTTGAATGCTCTGTCGCTGGTTATGATAAGTTAAAGAAAAAATCGTCAGCTGACGAGGCGCCTCAAGAGGCGAGTGGTGCTACCACCATCTAAGTCTGTCCTAGAGCAGACTATGCCTTTCCTGCCGTGGATTTCGTGAATTTCATTGCCTCGTGTTTAGCTCTCAACACCCATGTCGCCAAACACAAAATGCCGTGAAGGAAGCTGAAAGCTCTGTCGCTGGTTAAGACAAGTAAAGAAAAAAGCGTCAGCTGACGAAGCGCTTCAAGAGGTGAGTGGAGCTACCGCCATCTAAGCCATCCTAGAGCAGGCTATGCCTTTCCTGCAGTGTATTTCGTGTATTTCATTGGCTCGTGGTTCGCTCTCAACACGCGTGTCGACAAACATAAAATTCCCTGAAGGAAGTTGTGAGACCTGCCGCTGGTGAAAGCAAGTTAAGAAAAAGAGTGTCAGCTGACGATGCGCCTCAAGAGGCGACTGGGCCTACCCCTATCTAAGCCTTACTATAGCAGGCTATGCCTTTCCTGTAGTGGATTTTGTGTATTTCATTGGCTCGTAGTTAGCTCTCAACACGGATGTCGCCAAATACAGAATGCCGTGAAGGAAGCCGAAAGCTCTGTCGCTGGTTAAGACAAGTTAAAGAAAAAAGCGTCAGCTCACGAGGCGCCTCAAGAGGCTAGTGGGGCTACCGCCATCTAAGCCGTCCTAGCAAAGGCTATTCGTTTTCTGCCGTGCATTTCGTGCATTTCATCGGCTTGTGGTTAGCACACAACACGCGTATCGCCAAACATTAAATTCCGGAAAGGAAGCTGTGAGCCCGGCCGCTGGTGAAGACAAGTTAAGAAAAAGAGTGTCAGCTGACGAAGCTCCTCAAGAGGTGAATGGGGATACCACCATCTAAGCCATCCTATAACAGGCTATGCCTTTCCTGCAGTGGATTTCGTGCATTTCGTTGGCTCGTGGTTAGCTCTCAACAAGATTATCGCCAAATACAAAATGCCGTGAAGGAAGCTGAAAGCTCTGTCGCTGGTTAAAACAAGTTTTAAAAAAATTGTCAGCTGACGAGGCGCCTCAAGAGCCGATTGGGGCTACCGTCATCTAAGCCATCCTAGAGCAGACTATGCCTTTCCTGCAGTGTATTTCGTGTATTTCATTATCTCGTGGTTAGGTCTCAACACGCTTGTCGAAAAACACAAAATCCCATGAAGAAATCTGAAAGCTCTGTCGCTGGTTAAAACAAGTTTAAAAAAATCGTCAGCTGACGAGGCGCCTCAAGTGGCGAGTTGGGCTACCACCATCTAAGCCTGTCCTAGAACAGCCTATTCGTTTCCTGCAGTGCATTTCGTGCAGTTCATTGGCTCGTGGTTAGCTCTCAACACACATGTCGCCAAACATAAAATTCCCTGAAGGAAATTGTGAGACCTGCCGCTTTTGAAGGCAAGTTAAGAAAAAGAGTGTCAGCTGACGAGGCGCCTCAAGAGCCGAGTGGGGCTACCCCATCTAAGCTATACTATAGCAGGCTATGCCTTTCCTGCAGTGGATTTTGTGTATTTCATTGGCTCGTGGTTAGCCGTCAACACGCATATCGCCAAACACTATATGTCGGGAAGAAAGTTGAAAGCTCTGTCGCTGGTTAAGACAAGTTAAAGAAAAAGGCGTCAGTTGACGAGGCGCCTCAAGAGGCGATCGGGGCTACCACCATCTAAGCCATACCATAGCAGGCTATGCCTTTCCTGGAGTGGATTTCGTGTATTTCATTGGCTCGTGGTTAGCTCCCAACACCCATGTCGCCAAACACAAAATGCCGTGAAGTAAACCGAAAGCTCTGTCGCTGGTTAAGGCAAGTCAAAAGAAAAAAGCGTCAGCTGACGAAGCGCCTCAAGAGGCGAGTGGGGCTACCGCCAACTAAGCCATCCTAGAACAGGCTATGCCTTTGCTGCAGTGCATTTCGTGCATTTCATTGGCTCGTGGTTAGCTCTCAATGCGCTTGTCGACAAACACAAAATGCCATTAAGGAAACTGAAAGCTGTGTCGCTGGTTAAAGCAAGTTTTAAAAAATCGTCAGCTGACCAGGCGCCTCAAGAGGCGAGTTGGGCTACCACCATCTAAGCCTGTCCTAGAGCAGCCTATTCGTTTCCTGCAGTGCATTTCGTGCAGTTCATTGGCCCGTGGTTAGCTCTCAACACACGTGTCGCCAAACAAAAAATTCCCTCAAGGAAGCTGTGAGATCTGCCGCTGGTGAAGGCAAGTTAAGAAAAAGAGTGTCAGCTGACAAGGCGCCTCAAAAGGCGATCGGGCCTACCACCATCTAAGCCATACTATAGCAGGCTATGCCTTTCCTGGAGTGGATTTCGTGTATTTCATTGGCTCGTGGTTAGCTCCCAACACCCATGTCGCCAAACACAAAATGCCTTGAAGGAAGCTGAAAGCTCTGTCGCTGGTTAAGACAAGTTTAAGAAAAAAGCGTCAGCTGACGAGGCGCCTTAAGAAGCTTGTGAGGCTACCGCCATCTAAACCATCCTAGAACAGGCTATGCCTTTCCTGCAGTGGAATTCGTGTATTTTAATGGCTCGTGGTTAGCCCTCAACACGCATGTCGCCAAACACAAAAAGTCGTGAAGGAAGTTGAAAGCTCTGTCGCTGGTTAAGACAAGCTAAACAAAAAAGCGTCACCTGACGAGGTGCCTCAAGAGGCGATCGAGGCTACCACCATCTAAGCCATCCTTGAGCAGGCTATAACTTTCCTGCAGTGGATTTCGTGGATTTCATTGGCTTGTGGTGAGCTTTCAACACGCATGTCGCCAAACCCAAAATGCCGTGAAGGAAGCTGAAAGCTCTGTCTCTGGTTAAGACAAGCTAAAGAAAAAGCGTCAACTCACGAGGCGCCTCAAGAGGCGAGTGGCGCTACCGCCGTCTAAGCCGTCCTAGCAAAGGCTATTCGTTTTGTGCAGTGCATTTCGTGCATTTCATTGGCTCGTGGTTAGCTCTCAATACGCTTGTCGCCAAACACACAATGCCGTGAAGAAAGTTCAATGCTCTGTCGCTGGTTAAGATAAGTTAAAGAAAAAATCGTCAGCTGACGAGGCGCCTCAAAAGCCGATTGGGGCTACCGCCATCTAAGCCATCCTAGAGCAGACTATGTCATTCCTGCAGTGTATTTTGTGTATTTCATTGGCTCGTGGTTAGCTCTCAACACGCTTGTCGACAAACACAAAATGCCATGAAGGAAGCTGAAAGCTCTGTCGCTGGTTAAAACTAGTTAAAGAAAAAATTGTCAGCTGACAAGGCGCCTCAAGAGGCGAGTAGGGTTACCACCATCTAAGCCTGTCCTAGAACAGGCTATGCCTTTCCTGCAGTGGATTTCTTGTATTTTATTGGCTCGTGCTTAGCCCTCAACACGCATGTCCCCAAACACAAATGCCGTGTAGGAAGTTGAAAACTGTCGCTGGTTAAGACAAGTAAAAGAAAAAATCGTCAGCAGACGAGGCGCCTCAAGAGCCGATTGGGGCTACCGCCATCTAAGCTGTCCTAGAGAAGGAGATGCCTTTCCTGTAGTGGATTTCGTGTATTTCATTGGCTCGTGTTTAGCTCTCAACACGCGTGTCGCCAAACCCAAAATGCCATGAAGGAAGCTGAAAGCTTTGTCGCTAGTTAAGACAAGTTAAAGAAAAAGCGTCAGCTCACGAGGCGCCTCAAGAGGCGAGTGGGGCTACCGCCGTCTAAGCCGTCCTAGCAAAGGCTATTCGTTTTGTGCAGTGCATTTCGTGCATTTCATTGGCTCGTGGTTAGCTCTCAATACGCATGTCGCCAAACACACAATGCCGTGAAGGAAGTTGAATGCTCTGTCGCTGGTTATGATAAGTGAAAGAAAAAATCGTCAGCTGACGAGGCGCCTCAAGAGGCGAGTGGTGCTACCACCATCTAAGTCTGTCCTAGAGCAGACTATGCCTTTCCTGCCGTGGATTTCGTGTATTTCATTGCCTCGTGTTTAGCTCTCAACACCCATGTCGCCAAACACAAAATGCCGTGAAGGAAGCTGAAAGCTCTGTCGCTGGTTAAGACAAGTAAAGAAAAAAGCGTCAGCTGACGAAGCGCTTCAAGAGGCGAGTGGGGCTACCGCCATCTAAGCCATCCTAGAGCAGGCTATGCCTTTCCTGCAGTGTATTTCGTGTATTTCATTGGCTCGTGGTTCGCTCTCAACACGCGTGTCGACAAACATAAAATTCCCTGAAGGAAGTTGTGAGACCTGCCGCTGGTGAAAGCAAGTTAAGAAAAAGAGTGTCAGCTGACGATGCGCCTCAAGAGGCGACTGGGCCTACCCCCGTCTAAGCCATACTATAGCAGGCTATGCCTTTCCTGTAGTGGATTTTGTGTATTTCATTGGCTCGTAGTTAGCTCTCAACACGAATGTCGCCAAATACAGAATGCCGTGAAGGAAGCCGAAAGCTCTGTCGCTGGTTAAGACAAAATAAAGAAAAAAGCGTCAGCTCACGAGGCGCCTCAAGAGGCTAGAGGGGCTACCGCCATCTAAGCCGTCCTAGCAAAGGCTATTCGTTTTCTGCCGTGCATTTCGTGCATTTCATCGGCTTGCGGTTAGCACACAACACGCGTATCGCCAAACATTAAATTCCGGAAAGGAAGCTGTGAGCCCGGCCGCTGGTGAAGACAAGTTAAGAAAAAGAGTGTCAGCTGACGAAGCTCCTCAAGAGGTGAATGGGGATACCACCATCTAAGCCATCCTATAACAGGCTATGCCTTTCCTGCAGTGGATTTCGTGCATTTCGTTGGCTCGTGGTTAGCTCTCAACAAGATTATCGCCAAATACAAAATGCCGTGAAGGAAGCTGAAAGCTCTGTCGCTGGTTAAAACAAGTTTAAAAAAAATTGTCAGCTGACGAGGCGCCTCAAGAGCTGATTGGGGCTACCGTCATCTAAGCCATCCTAGAGCAGACTATGCCTTTCCTGCAGTGTATTTCGTGTATTTCATTATCTCGAGGTTAGGTCTCAACACGCTTGTCGAAAAACACAAAATCCCATGAAGGAATCTGAAAGCTCTGTCGCTGGTAAAACAAGTTTAAAAAAATCGTCAGCTGACGAGGCGCCTCAAGGGGCGAGTTGGGCTACCACCATCTAAGCCTGTCCTAGAACAGCCTATTCGTTTCCTGCAGTGCATTTCGTGCAGTTCATTGGCTCGTGGTTAGCTCTCAACACATATGTCGCCAAACATAAAATTCCCTGAAGGAAATTGTGAGACCTGCCGCTTTTGAAGGCAAGTTAAGAAAAAGAGTGTCAGCTGACGAGGCGCCTCAAGAGCCGAGTGGGGCTACCCCATCTAAGCTATACTATAGCAGGCTATGCCTTTCCTGCAGTGGATTTTGTGTATTTCATGGGCTCGTGGTCAGCCGTCAACACGCATATCGCCAAACACAATATGTCGGGAAGGAAGTTGAAAGCTCTGTCGCTGGTTAAGACAAGGTAAAGAAAAAGGCGTCAGTTGACGAGGCGCCTCAAGAGGCGATCGGGGCTACCACCATCTAAGCCATACCATAGCAGGCTATGCCTTTCCTGGAGTGGATTTCGTGTATTTCATTGGCTCGTGGTTAGCTCCCAACACCCATGTCGCCAAACACAAAATGCCGTGAAGTAAACCGAAAGCTCTGTCGCTGGTTAAGACAGGTTAAAGAAAAAAGCATCAGCTTACGAGGCGCCTCAAGAGGCGAGCGGGGCTATCACCATCTATGCCATCCTAGAGCAGGCTATGCCATTCCTGCAGTAGATTTCGTGTAGTTCATCGGGTCGTGGTTAGCCCTCAACACGCATGTCGCCAACCACAAAATGCCGTGTAGGAAGTTGAAAGCTCTGTCGCTGGTTAAGAGAAGTTAAAGAAAAAAGCGTCAGCTTACGAGGCGCCTCAAGAGCCGATTGGGGCTACCGCCATCTAAGCCATCCTAGAGCAGGCTATGTCTTTCGTGCAGTGAATTCTGTGTATTTCATTGGCTCGTAGTTAGCTCTCAACACGGATGTTGCCAAATACAGAATGCCGTGAAGGAAGCCGAAAGCTCTGTCGCTGGTTAAGACAAGTTAAAGAAAAAAGCGTCAGCTCACGAGGCGCCCCAAGAGGCTAGTGGGGCTACCGCCATCTAAGCCGTCCTAGCAAAGCCTATTCGTTTTCTGCCGTGCATTTCGTGCATTTCATTGGCTTGTGGTTAGCTCTCAACACGCGTATCGCCAAACATTAAATTCCGTAAAGGAAGCCGTGAGCCCTGCCGCTGGTGAAGACAAGTTAAGAAAAAGAGTGTCAGCTGACGAAGCTCCTCAAGAGGTGAGTGGGGATACCACCATCTAAGCCATCCTATAACAGGCTTTGCCTTTCCTGCAGTGGATTTCGTGCATTTCTTTGGCTCGTGGTTAGCTCTCAACAAGATTATCGCCAAACACAAAATGCCGTGAAGGAAGCTGAAAGCTCTGTCGCTGGTTAAGACAAGTTTAAAAAAAAAGCGTCAGCCGACGAGGCGCCTCAATAGGCGAGTGGGGCTACCACCATCTAAGCCTGTCCTAGAACCGGCTATTCGTTTCCTGCAGTGCATTTCGTGCAGTTCATTGGGTTGTCTCAACACGCATGTCGCCAAACCAAAATACAATGTAGGAAGTTGAATACTCTGTCGCTGGTTTAGATCAGTTAAAAAAAAATTGTCAGCTGACGAGGCGCCTCAAGAGCCGATTGGGGCTACCGTCATCTAAGCCATCCTAGAGCAGACTATGCCTTTCCTGCAGTGTATTTCGTGTATTTCATTGGCTCGTGGTTAGCTCTCAACACGCTTGTCGAAAAACACAAAATGCCATGAAGGAAGCTGAAAGCTCTGTCGCTGGTTAAAACAAGTTTAAAAAAATCGTAAGCTGACAAGGCGCCTCAAGAGGCGAGTTGGGCTACCACCATCTAAGCCTGTCCTAGAGCAGCCTATTCGTTTCCTGCAGTGCATTTCGTGCAGTTCATTGGCCCGTGGTTAGCTCTCAACACGCGTGTCGCCAAACATAAAATTCCCTCAAGGAAGCTGTGAGATCTGCCGCTGGTGAAGGCAAGTTAAGAAAAAGAGTGTCAGCTGACGAGGCGCCTCAAGAGCCGAGTGGGGCTACCCCATCTAAGCCATACTATAGCAGGCTATGCCTTTCCTGCAGTGGATTTTGTGTATTTCATTGGCTCGTGGTTCGCAGTCAACACGCATATCGCCAAACACAAATTGTCGGGAAGGAAGTTGAAAGCTCTGTCGCTGGTTAAGACAAGTTAAAGAAAAAGGCGTCAGTTGACGAGGCGCCTCAAGAGGCGATCGGGGCTACCACCATCTAAGCCATACTATAGCAGGCTATGCCTTTCCTGGAGTGGATTTCGTGTATTTCATTGGCTCGTGGTTAGCTCCCAACACCCATGTCGCCAAACACAAAAGGCCGTGAAGGAAGCTGAAAGCTCTGTCGCTGGTTAAGACAAGTTTAAGAAAAAAGCGTCAGCTGACGAGGCGCCTTAAGAAGCTTGTGAGGCTACCGCCATCTAAACCATCCTAGAACAGGCTATGCCTTTCCTGCAGTGGAATTCGTGTATTTTAATGGCTCGTGGTTAGCCCTCAACACGCATGTCGCCAAACACAAAAAGTCGTGAAGGAAGTTGAAAGCTCTGTCGCTGGTTAAGACAAGCTAAACAAAAAAGCGTCACCTGACGAGGTGCCTCAAGAGGCGATCGAGGCTACCACCATCTAAGCCATCCTTGAGCAGGCTATAACTTTCCTGCAGTGGATTTCGTGGATTTAATTGGCTCGTGGTTAGCTTTCAACACGCATGTCGCCAAACCCAAAATGCCGTGAAGGAAGCTGAAAGCTCTGTCTCTGGTTAAGACAAGCTAAAGAAAAAGCGTCAACTCACGAGGCGGCTCAAGAGGCGAGTGGCGCTACCGCCGTCTAAGCCGTCCTAGCAAAGGCTATGCCTTTTCTGCAGTGGATGTCGTGTATTTGATTGACTCGTGGTTAGCTCTCAACACGCATGTCGCCAAACACAGAATGCCGTGAAGGAAGCCGAAAGCTCTGTGGCTGGTTAAGACAAGTTAAATAAAAAGCGTCAGCTCAAGAGGCGCCTCAAAAGGTGAGTGGGGCTACCGCCATCTCAGCCATCCTAGAGCAGGCTATGCCTTTCCTGCAGTGGATTTCGTGTATTTCATTGGCTCGTGCTTAGCCCTCCACACGCATGTCGCCAAACACAAATCGCCGTGTACGAAGCCGAAAGCTCTGTCGCTGGCTAAGACAAGTTAAAGAAAAAAGCGTCAGCTGACGAGGCGCCTCAAGAGCCGATTGGGGCTACCGCCATCTAAGCCGTCCTAGAGCAGGCTGATGCCTTTCCTGCAGTGGATTTCGTGTATTTCATTGGCTCGTGCTTAGCTCTCAACACACATGTCGCCAAACACAAAATGCCGTGAAGGAAGCTGAAAGCTCTGTCGCTGCTTAAGACAAGTTAAAGAAAAAGCGCCAACTGACGAGGCGCCTAAAGCGGCGAGTGGGGCTACCGCCATCTAGGCTATCCTAGAGCAGGCTATGCCTTTTCTGCAGTAAATTTTGTTTATTTCGTTGGCTCGTGATTAGCTCTCAACACGCAAGTCGCCAAACACAAAATATCGTGAAAGAAGTTGAAAGCTCTGTCGCTGGTTAAGACATGTTAAAGAAAAAAGCATCAGTTGACGAGCCGCCTCAAGAGCCGATTGGGGCTACCGCCATCTAAGCTGTCCTAGAGAAGGAGATGCCTTTCCTGCAGTGGATTTCGTGTATTTCATTGGCTGCTGTTTAGCTCTCAACACGCGTGTCGCCAAACACAAAATGCCGTGAAGGAAGCTTAAAGCTCTGTCGCTGGTTAAGACAAGTTAAAGAAAAAGCGTCAGCTCACGAGGCGCCTCCAGATGCGAAAGGGGCTACCACAATCTAAGCCATCCTAGAGGAGGCTATGCCTTTCCTGCAGTGAATGTCGTGTATTTGATTGACTCGTGGTTAGCTCTCAACACGCATGTCGCCAAACACAGAATACCGTGAAGGAAGCCGAAAGCTCTGTGGCTGGTTAAGACAAGTTAAATAAAAAGCGTCAGCTGAAGAGGGGCCTCAAAAGGCGAGTGGGGCTACCGCCATCTCAGCCATCCTAGAGCAGGCTATGCCTTTCCTGCAGTGGATTTCGTGTATTTCATTGGCTCGTGCTTAGCTCTCCACACGCATGTCGCCAAACCAAATCGCCGTGTACGAAGTTGAAAACTCTGTCGCTGGCTAAGACAAGTTAAAGAAAAAATCGTCAGCTGACGAGGCGCCTCAAGAGCCGATTGGGGCTACCGCCATCTAAGCTGTCCTAGAGAAGCAGATGCCTTTCCTGCAGTGGATTTTGTTTATTTCATTCGGTCGTTGATAGCTTTCAATACGCATGCCGCCAAACGCAAAAAGCCGTGAATTAAGCTGAAAGCTCTGTCGCTAGTTAAGACAAGTTAAAGAAAACATCGTCAGCTGACGAGGAGCCTCAAAAGGCGAGTGGGGATACCGCCATCTCAGCCATCCTAGAGCAGGCTATGCCTTTCCTGCAGTGGATTTCGTGTATTTCATTGGCTCGTGCTTAGCTCTCAACACACATGTCGCCAAACACAAAATGCCGTGAAGGAAGCTGAAAGCTCTGTCGCTGCTTAAGACAAGTTAAAGAAAAAGCGCCAACTGACGAGGCGCCTAAAGCGGCGAGTGGGGCTACCGCCATCTAGGCTATCCTAGAGCAGGCTATGCCTTTTCTGCAGTAAATTTTGTTTATTTCGTTGGCTCGTGATTAGCTCTCAACACGCATGTCGCCAAACACAAAATATCGTGAAAGAAGTTGAAAGCTCTGTCGCTGGTTAAGACATGTTAAAGAAAAAAAGCATCAGTTGACGAGCCGCCTCAAGAGCCGATTGGGGCTACCGCCATCTAAGCTGTCCTAGAGAAGGAGATGCCTTTCCTGCAGTGGATTTCGTGTATTTCATTGGCTGCTGTTTAGCTCTCAACACGCGTGTCGCCAAACACAAAATGCCGTGAAGGAAGCTTAAAGCTCTGTCGCTGGTTAAGACAAGTTAAAGAAAAAGCGTCAGCTCACGAGGCGCCTCAAGATGCGAAAGGGGCTACCACAATCTAAGCCATCCTAGAGGAGGCTATGCCTTTCCTGCAGTGAATGTCGTGTATTTGATTGACTAGTGGTTAGCTCTCAACACGCATGTCGCCAAACACAGAATACCGTGAAGGAAGCCGAAAGCTCTGTGGCTGGTTAAGACAAGTTAAATAAAAAGCGTCAGCTGAAGAGGCGCCTCAAAAGGCGAGTGGGGCTACCGCCATCTCAGCCATCCTAGAGCAGGCTATGCCTTTCCTGCAGTGGATTCCGTGTATTTCATTGGCTCGTGCTTGGCTCTCAACACGCATGTCGCCAAACCAAATCGCCGTGTACGAAGTTGAAAACTCTGTCGCTGGCTAAGACAAGTTAAAGAAAAACTCGCCAGCTGACGAGGCGCCTCAAGACGCGACTGGGGCTACCGCAATCGAAGCCATCCTAGAGCAGGCTATGCCTTTCCTGCAGCGAATTTCGTCTATTTCATTAGCTCGTGGTTAGCTCTCAACACACATGTCGCCAAACACAAAATGCCATGAAGGATGCTGAAAGCTCTGTCGCTGGTTAAGACAAGCTACAGAAAAAAGCGCCAGCTGACGAGGCACCTCAAGAGGGGAGTGGGTCTACCGCCATCTAAGTCATCCTAGAGCAGGCTATGCTTTCCTGCCGTGGATTTCGTGTATTTCATTGGCTCGTTGTTAGCTTTCAATACGCATTACGCCAAACACACAATGCCGTGAAGGAAGCCGAAAGCTCTGTGGCTGGTTAAGACAAGTTAAATAAAAACCGTCAGCTGAAGAGGCGCCTCAAGTAGCGAGTGGGGCTACCGCCATCTAGGCTATCCTAGAGCAGGCTATGCCTTTTCTGCAGTAAATTTTGTTTATTTCTTTGGCTCGTGACTAGCTCTCAACACGCATGTCGCCAAACACAAAATATCGTGAAAGAAGTTGAAAGCTCTGTCACTGGTTAAGACATGTTAAAGAAAAAAGCATCAGTTGACGAGGCGCCTAAATCGGCGAGTGGGGCTACCGCCATCTAAGCCATCCTAGAGCAGGCTATGCCTTTCCTGCAGTGGATTTCGTGTATTTCTTTGGCTCGTTGTTAGCTCCCAACACCCATGTCGCCAAACACAAAATGCCGTGAAGTAAACCGAAAGCTCTGTCGCTGGTTAAGACAAGTTAAAGAAAAAAGCATCAGCTTACGAGGCGCCTCAAGAGGCGATCGGGGCTACCACCATCTAAGCCATCTTAGAGCAGGCTATGCCTTTCCTGCCGTAGATTTCGTGTATTTCATTGGCTCGTGGTTAGCTCTCAACACACATGTCGCCAAACACAAAATGCCCTATAGGAAGCTGAAAGCTCGGTCGCTATATAGAAACGATAAAGAAAAAAGCGTCAGCTTACGAGGCGCCTCAAGAGGCGAGCGGGGCTATCACCATCTATGCCATCCTACAGCAGGCTATGCCATTCCTGCAGTAGATTTCGTGTAGTTCATCGGGTCGTGGTTAGCCCTCAACACGCATGTCGCCAACCACAAAATGCCGTGTAGGAAGTTGAAAGCTCTGTCGCTGGTTAAGAGAAGTTAAACAAAAAAGCGTCAGCTTACGAGGCGCCTCAAGAGCCGATTGGGGCTACCGCCATCTAAGCCATCCTAGAGCAGGCTATGACTTTCGTGCAGTGAATTCTGTGTATTTCATTGGCTCGTGGTTAGCTCTCAACACGCATGTCGCCAACAACAGAAAGCCGTGAGGAAGCCGAAAGCTTTGTCGCTGATTAAGACAAGTTAAAAAAAATCGTCAGCTGACGAGGCGCCTCAAGAGCCGATTAGGGCTCCCGCGTCTCAGCCATCCTAGAGCAGGCTATGCCTTTCCTGCAGTGGATTTCGTGTATTTCATTGGCTCGTGCTTAGCTCTCAACACGCATGTCGCCAAACACAAATGCCGTGAAGGAAGCTGAAAGCTCTGTCGCTGGTTAAGACAAGTTAAATAAAAAGCGTCAGCTGACGAGGCGCCTCAAGTGGCGATTGGGGCTACCGCCATCTAGGCTATCCTAGAGCAGGCTATGCCTTTCCTGCAGTGGATTTCGTATATTTCATTGGCTCGTTGTTAGCTCTCAACACGCATGTCGCCAAACACAGAATGCCGTGAAGGAAGCTGAAAGCTCTGTCGCTGGTTAAGACAAGTTAAAGAAAAAGCGCCAGCTGACGAGGCGCCTCAAAGCGGCGAGTGGGGCTACCGCCATCTAAGCCATCCTAGAGCAGGCTATGCCTTTCCTGCAGTGGATTTCGTGTATTTCATTGGCTCGTGGTTAGCTCTCAACACGCATGTCGCCAAACACAGAAAGCCGTGAAGGAAGCCGAAAGCTTTGTCGCTGATTAAGAAAAGTTAAAAAAAATCGTCAGCTGACGAGGCGCCTCAAGAGCCGATTGGGGCTACCGCCATCTAAGCTGTCCTAGAGAAGCAGATGCCTTTCCTGCAGTGGATTATGTTTATTTAATTCGGTCGTTGATAGCTTTCAATATGCATGTCGCCAAACGCAAAAAGCCGTGAATTAAGCTGGAAGCTCTGTCGCTAGTTAAGACAAGTTAAAGAAAACATCGTCAGCTGACGAGGAGCCTCAAAAGGCGAGTGGGGCTACCGCCATCTCAGCCATCCTAGAGCACGCTATGCCTTTCCTGCAGTGGATTTCGTGTATTTCATTGGCTCGTGCTTAGCTCTCAACACACATGTCGCCAAACACAAAATGCCGTGAAGGAAGCTGAAAGCTCTGTCGCTGCTTAAGACAAGTTAAAGAAAAAGCGCCAGCTGACGAGGCGCCTAAAGCGGCGAGTGGGGCTACCGCCATCTAAGCCATCCTAGAGCAGGCTATGCCTTTCCTGCACTGGATTTCGTGTATTTCATTGGCTCGTGGTTAGCTTTCAATACGCATGTCGCCAAACACACAATGCCGTGAAGGAAGCCGAAAGCTCTGTGGCTGGTTAAGACAAGTTAAATAAAAAGCGTCAGCTGAAGAGGCGCCTTAAGTGGCGAGTGGGGCTACCGCTATCTAGGCTATCCTAGAGCAGGATATGCCTTTTCTGCAGTAAATTTTGTTTATTTCGTTGGCTCGTGATTAGCTCTCAACACGCATGTCGCCAAACACAAAATATCGTGAAAGAAGTTGAAAGCTCTGTCGCTGGTGAAGACATGTTAAAGAAAAAGTATCAGTTGACGAGCCGCCTCAAGAGGCGATTGGGGCTACCGCAATCTAAGCCATCCTAGAGCACGCTATGCCTTTCCTGCAGTTAATTTCGTGTATTTCATTGGCTCGTGGTTAGCTCCCAACACCCATGTCACCAAACACAAAATTCCTGGAAGAAGCCGAAAGCTCTGTCGCTGGTTAAGACAATTTAAAGAAAAAAGCGCCAGATGACGAGGCGCCTAAATCGGCGAGTGGGGCTACCGCCATCTAAGCCATCCTAGAGCAGGCTATGCCTTTCCTGCAGTGGATGTCGTGTATTTGATTGACTCGTGGTTAGCTCTCAACACGCATGTCGCCAAACACAGAATGCCGTGAAGGAAGCCGAAAGCTCTGTGGCTGGTTAAGACAAGTTAAATAAAAAGCGTCAGCTGAAGAGGCGCCTCAAAAGGCGATTGGGGCTACCGCCATCTCAGCCATCCTAGAGCAGGCTATGCCTTTCCAGCAGTGGATTTCGTGTATTTCTTTGGCTCGTGCTTAGCTCTCAACACGCATGTCGCCAAACCAAATCGCCGTGTACGAAGTTGAAAACTCTGTCGCTGGCTAAGACAAGTGAAAGAAAAAAGCGTCAGCAGACGAGGCGTCTCAATAGGCGAGTGGGGCTACCGCCATCTAAGCCATCCTAGAGCAGCCTATGCCTTTCCTGCAGTGTATTTCGTTTATTTCATAGGGTCATGGTTAGCTCTCAATACGAATATCGCCATAAACACAATGCCGTGAAGGAAGGGAAAGCTCTGTCGCTGGTTAAGACAAGTTAATGAAAAAAGCGTCAGCTTACGAGGCGCCTCAAGAGGCGATCGGGGCTACCATCATCTAAGCCATCCTAGAGCAGGCTATGCCTTTCCTGCAGTGCAATTCGTGTATTTCATTGGCTCGTGGTTAGCTCTCAACACGCATGTCGCTAAACACAGAATGCCGTGAAGGAAGCCGAAAGCTCAGTCGCTGATTAAGACAAGTTAAAGAAAAAAGCGTCAGCTGACGAGGAGCCTCAAAAGGCGAGTGGGGCTACCGCCGTCTCAGCCATCCTAGAGCAGGCTATGCCTTTCCTGCAGTGGATTTCGTGTATTTCATTGGCTCGTGGTTAGCTTTCATTACGCATTTCGCCAAACACACAATGCCGTGAAGGAAGCCGAAAGCTCTGTGGCTGGTTAAGACAAGTTAAATAAAAAGCGTCAGCTGAAGAGGCGCCTCAAGTGGCGAGTGGGGCGACCGCCATCTAGGCTATCCTAGAGCAGGCTATGCCTTTTCTGCAGTAAATTTTGTTTATTTCGCTGGCTCGTGATTAGCTCTCAACACGCATGTCGCCAAACACAAAATATCGTGAAAGAAGTTGAAAGCTCTGTCGCAGGTTAAGACATGTTAAAGTAAAAAGCATCAGTTGACGAGCCGCCTCAAGAGGCGATTTTGGCTACCGCAATCTAAGCCATCCTAGCGCAGGCTATGGCTTTCATGCAGTTAATTTCGTGTATTTCATTGGCTCGTGGTTAGCTTCCAACACCCATGTCACCAAACACAAAATTCCTGGAAGAAGCCGAAAGCTCTGTCGCTGGTTAAGACAATTTAAAGAAAAAAGCGCCAGATGACGAGGCGCCTAAATCGGCGAGTGGGGCTACCGCCATCTAAGCCATCCTAGAACAGGCTATGCCTTTCCTGCAGTGGATTTCGTGTATTTCATTGGCTCGTTGTTAGCTCTCAACACGCATGTCGCCAAACACAGAATGCCGTGAAGGAAGCCGGAAGCTCTGTCGCTATTTAAGACAAGTTAAAAAAAAGCGCCAGATGACGAGGCGCCTAAAGCGGCGAGTGGGGCTACCGCCATCTAAGACATCCTAGAGCAGGCTATGCCTTTCCTGCAGTGGATTTCGTGTATTTCTTTGGCTCGTTGTTACCTCCCAACACCCATGTCGCCAAACACAAAATGCCGTGAAGTAAACCGAAAGCTCTGTCGCTGGTTAAGACAAGTTAAAGAAAAAAGCATCAGCTTACGAGGCGCCTCAAGAGGCGATCGGGGCTACCACCATCTAAGCCATCTTAGAGCAGGCTATGCCTTTCCTGCCGTAGATTTCGTGTATTTCATTGGCTCGTGGTTAGCTCTCAACACACATGTCGCCAAACACAAAATGCCCTAAAGGAAGCTGAAAGCTCGGTCGCTAGTGAAGAAAAGATAAAGAAAAAAGCGTCAGCTTTCGAGGCGCCTCAAGAGGCGAGCGGGGCTATCACCATCTATGCCATCCTAGAGCAGGCTATGCCTTTCCTGCACTAGATTTCGTGTTGTTCATCGGGTCGTGATTAGCCCTCAACACGCATGTCGCCAACCACAAAATGCCGTGTAGGAAGTTGAAATCTCTGTCGCTGGTTAAGAGAAGTTAAAGAAAAAATCGTCAGCTCACGAGGCACCTCAAGGGGGGAGTAAGGCTACCGCCATCTAACCAATCCTAGAGCACGCATGTCGCCAACCACAAAATGCCGTGTAGGAAGTTGAAATCTCTGTCGCTGGTTAAGAGAAGTTAAAGAAAAAATCGTCAGCTCACGAGGCACCTCAAGGGGGGAGTAAGGCTACCGCCATCTAACCAATCCTAGAGCACGCTATGAATTTCCTGCCGTCAATTTCGTGTATTTCATTTGCTCGTGGTTAGCTCTCAACACTCATGTCGCCAAACACAGAAAGCCGTGAAGGAAGCCGAAAGCTTGTCGCTGATTAAGACAAGTTAAAAAAAATCGTCATCTGACGAGGCGCCTCAAGAGCCGATTGGGGCTACCGCCATCTAAGCTGTCCTAGAGAAGGAGATGCCTTTCCTGCAGTGGATGTCGTGTATTTCATTGGCTGCTGTTTAGCTCTCAACACGCGTGTCGCCAAACACAAAATGCCGTGAAGGAAGCTTAAAGCTCTGTCGCTGGTTAAGACAAGTTAAAGAAAAAGCGTCAGCTCACGAGGCGCCTCAAGATGCGAGAGGGGATACCACAATCTAAGCCATCCTAGAGGAGGCTATGCCTTTCCTGCAGTGGATGTCGTGTATTTGATTGACTCGTGGTTAGCTCTCAAGACGCATGTCGCCAAACACAGAATGCCGTGAAGGAAGCCGAAAGCTCTGTGGCTGGTTAAGACAAGTTAAATAAAAAGCGTCAGCTGAAGAGGCGCCTCAAGTGGCGAGTGGGGCTACCGCCATCTAGGCTATCCTAGAGCAGGCTATGCCTTTTCTGCAGTAAATTTTGTTTATTTCGTTGGCTCGTGATTAGCTCTCAATACGCATGTCGCCAAACACACCATGCCGTAAAGGAAGCTGAAAGCTCTGTCGCTGGTTAAGACAAGTTAAAGAAAAAAGTGTCAGCTGACGAGGCGCCTCAAGAGCCGATTTGGTCTACCGCCATCTAAGCCATCCTAGAGCAGGCTATGCATTTCCTGAAGTGTATTTCGTGTATTTCATTGGCTCGTGGTTAGCTCTCAACACGCATGTCGCCAAGCACAGAATGCCGTGAAGGAAGCCGAAATCTCTGCCGCTGGTTAAGACAAGTTAAATAAACAAGCGTCAGCTGACGAGGCGCCTCAAGAGGCGAGTGGGGCTACCGAAATCTAAGCCATCCTAGAGCAGGCTGTGCCTTTCCTGCAGTGGGTTTCGTTTATTTTAATGGCTCGTGGTTAGCTCTCAATACGCATGTCGCCAAACACACAATGCGTTGTAGGAAGCTGAAAGCTCTGTCGCTGGTTAAGACAAGTTACAGAAAAAAGCGTCAGCCAACGAGGCGCCTCAAGAGCCGATTGGGGCTACCGCCATCTATGCCATCCTAGAGCAGGCTATGCATTTCCTGCAGTGGATTTCGTGTATTTCCTTGGCTCGTGGTTAGCTCTCAACGCGCTGGTCGCCAAACACCAAATGCTGTGAACGAAGCTGAAAGCTCTCTCGGTGGTTATGAGAAGTTAAAGAAAAAAGCGTCAGTTGAGGAGACGGTGCAAGAGGCGAGTGGGACTACCACCATCTAAGCCGTCCTAGAACAGGCTATTCGTTTCCTGCAGTGCATTTCGTGCATTTCATTGGCTCGTGGTTAGCTCTCAACACGCATGTCGCCAAACATAAAATTCCGTGAAGGAACCTTTGAGCCCTGCCACTGGTGAAGATAAGTTAAGAAAAAAAGTTTCAGCTGACGAAGCTTCCTCCAGTGAATTTCGTGCATTTTACTGTCAATGACACGAGAAAGAGTGTTTTTTTTATCCTACTTGTATTGGAGTCTCCGAATTTCTGGTAGCATAACAGCGTCACATTTACATGTTCCCAGACGGGCACACAAAGAACGGGATCCTTAAACCACTCTCGACCACGCGGTCGGGTATTTGCTTTGGTCGTGAGGTGTGCGCCAGCATCTGGTGACGCGCCGCGGAAACCAATCGGCGCATTAGTAATGAGCTTTTATAAATTCGCGCTTCCGCACCTACCGTCACCCATTATACATATATTCTTTGCCACTATCCCACTGTTGAGTAGCAGTGTACGCAGCCGCAATTAGGGCGCCCCTGAGTTCATTTCATTGCAAAGCTATCGTTTTCCTTTCCTCTCTGATCCTGACGGTAATCATCTTCATTTTATTCTACTACTTCCACTTCTAAATCTTCGTGCAAGCTCATCTGTTTACATACGCCGAAGATCTTTCAGCAATGCCAAGGGCCGAGCGGCTGAGGGCTTCGCGACAAAGTATACCGCGCCTTTTCTCTGCTTTATTCTTTTCCTTTACCAAAGCTCCCGTGGAAAACTGTGTTGCTGTTGCGTCTGAAGCAATGGAACATACCCACGGGGAGAGAGAAATTGGCAGATTTGAAGCACATCGAAACAGGGGAAAAAATTCTTTCTTAGTTGTTGTTATTGCCTCAGAAGGAATTGCACATACCCACGGTGGGGGATTGGGCAGGGTTTGGTGCAGATTCAAACAGGAGAAATAGTCATCTAGGCATATCGCAAGCGACTCATAAATAAAAACTGTGGATTTTGGGGATAACTAATATTCCGCTGCAGCAAGAACGGTCTCATGGCTCAGGTTCTGGTGTATTGGGAAACGTTAATAACAGTACGACATCAGCAGGATAAAGTTTGGATGTGGGCAACAGGACCATTGACGGCTGATTTTTATTGACGAATCGTCATCGAATTTGAAGTAATGCCACATTGGCCTAGAATCCACCGAAAACGCACTTATTTCACATTAAGGGGCAAAAAGTACATGAGTGTTTTCTGGATCGTTCATCTACATCTTTATCTTTTTTGGGGGGAAGCCCACTTTGGTTAACATTTTAACTTCTCTATCACTCAGAGCGTCCAGGCAAAAATCACAACAAGAGCCTACCGAAGTTAAGCGGCTCGCCGATTGTTACTGTCTGTAATTAGAAATTTTGCCGGCTCTTCCTACTTTGCTGAGAAATATGGCCGCTTGTCTACCGCGTAGACACTCTGGAACACCGCCCTCTTCAATGCACCAACTACTGGCGGATCGGGCATAGCGGCAAAGCATGCAAGTCGGAGACCCGCTGCCGTTTATGTGGAGAAGGTCATTCTGCTGATAACTCCAACTGAGGGCAGTCTCATTGCTGCTTCGGCAGGAAAATCCACCCAGCTGATGATGCCAATTGCGCAAAACGTGGTGAAGAGCGTAGCTTTTTGGATATGTTCAAAGAGAAGCGGTGCTCAAGAACCGATGCTTGCGCTGTTCTTAAACGGAAAAGAAGACTCATATGCTGTGTCGTGTGTGCGCTTCTGTTGGAGACATTAAGTCCAACTTAACTGCCCCAATTGTGATCACAGTAGAAAAAGCCCTTAATAATGTGGTGGAGCGAATGCTAAACACTTTTTCTGAGGCGTTGGCTTTGTTTTTTGCAGTTAAACATCTGTCACCATCAACATCCGTTCCGGCAGCAACGTCTGAATCTGTTTCAGCTTGTGTAGCTAGTGCTAGCTGCTCAAGATCACCTCCTGATGCTCCCCAGGTCCCGCCTGACATCTGTGTTCCTAGCAGTTCATGTCGCACTGACATCTACACAACAGATGTCGAAAGGTCGTGCCCAACCCAGAAGCGCCGTGCTTCTTCGTCACCATCTAATTCTAGTTCTCCACAGACGAATGCTAAAAAACGACCAGCCAAGCTTCTTCCTCATGTTGATATCCTTAAAGAGGCGGTTTCTGCCTCTTCAAATGGTGAGCAATCATGGCAGGTATAAAAGTGTTACAATTAAATTGCCGCTACGTATTGTCTCCTCTTCCAGATCTAGAAATACTTATTAAGGAACGTAAACCTGATACTGTGCTTTTACAAAAACCGTTGATATCACCGTATAAACCATTTTCAATGAGAAACTTTCGAGCTTTTAGGTCAGATCGAAATGTTGGCAGGGGAGGAGTATTGGGAACCATGCTATCTCAACCATGTATGTCATCAGGCATCTATTTCTAAGAAAATTCTTCTCCCTCACTGTGAGCTTTTAGCGATCAAAATTTCATTTCCGCATTGTGCCTATATTACAATTGCTAATGTCTATTTTCATTTAGCTGTACACAGGAGAGACTGTTTACACAGCTTGGTGACTGGCACAAGCAGTGCATTCATCGCAGGATAATTTGTTTCTCACCATAGTGACGGGGGAACTAGTACTGATTCCTCCGGCCAGGTTCTCTGTTCGTGGCTGTCCTCAAATTCTGTACGCTACTGCAATTATATAAAAAGAACCTTTATGTGAGAGGATGCTCGCTCAACATTTGACTTAAAGCTATCAGCACGTAGGCTAGAGGTGACTGATTGGTCGATAAAGGATACGGGTACGTCCAATAACCACTTTCATACAGCTTTCACTATCCGGTTATCTCCACTTAAAGTAGTTGGGTAACTAGTAAATTTGTCAAGCATAATATTTATAAAAATATTATGTCCGCCTCACTTGCCTCTATAGTTAGTACACGACAAGATAACAGAGCTCAGCAGACGGTTTCATTTTTGCAAAATGCAGTAGACCACTAAATATTCACCGCGCCTGCAGCAGCCTTCTAATAAACAGCCGTCGCCTTGGTGCATAGAAGAATGTGAGAAAACCTATCATCGCATAACAGCGCCCTGGAACCTGCAACTAGAGTCCAGCTAATTGATTAAATTACAAATTCTCGGTATCTTTCAAAAGAACAGTTTAAAATGCAAAGGAGGTTTGGTTTTGGGGATTCAACGTCCCAAAGCGACTTAGACTATGAGACTCTGTAGTGATGGGCTCCAGAAATTTCGACCACCTGGGGTTGTTTAACATGCACTGACATCGTATATTACACGGGCCTCCAGAAATGCCAATGAGTACAACCAAAATTTAAATACATCTTTCAAATCCTCGTGATCGGAAGGCCTTGTATAGACTCATGGCATATAACATGAGTCGTGGAGTCCCTCAACCCGCCACTTCAACAGTGTTATCACCAGAAAAGGCTCACGAAGCCATGAACCGTAATTCTCAGGGAATGACATTACGTTTGCAGACGAAGACAAACGTCCACTTAAGCACAATCTCACGCTCTTCGAAATATACCGAGGTTGACGCATCACTGCTCCTCTCAGCCCTGGTAATGTTGCATCCAGGCAGAAAACTGAGCTAGTTGGTATACGTTCAGGATGATAAATCCAGGCGCTCACAAACAACGACAGAGGGGTCACAGCGCTAACTCGCAACTACAAGAATTTTTATTCAGAAGCATCTATATATACTACACCAAAAAAAAAAACACACCCAGAGTTATTGCACGCCACATGCCGACCGATGAGCTGGAAAAGATTAGCACGAGGGTTTCAGTCGCTCTTTGAAATACTTATCTCTCCCCCAGACAAGCCAAGTGAAAGAGGTCCCTAACACACGTATGCCCCTTCCGCGATATGATCTGCTTCAACTATCTCCCGCGTTACACGATCTCTGACGAAACAGAACACAAGTTATGGAATAAAGAGAACATTTCTAATTGCGCTTGCTGCAGTCACGACAATGAAGAACCATATTGTTTGAAGTGTTACCTTTTTCCAAATCTTCGGCATGGTCCATCAGCCGCACATTGAAACAGCGACCACTCTGGCCTATGTAAACCTTTCCGCACGGCATGGGAATCTTGTACACTGTGCCCACTTTGCACATGACATACGGTGATACATGTCTGACAGCACATCCCCCTTTTCTTTTCTTCGCGCTTAGCTCCACCTTAGTTTGAACCGCAGGGCTTAACGTTGACAGTTTTTTGGGAGCCGAAAACATGACACGAATGCCATACCTGCCAGCAACTTTCTTAATCCCGTGTGAAAGTCGGTGCACATGCGGTACTACCACTGGTTTGCTGTGTTCTTTTTGTCGTTTTTTTCCCGGCCCTTTACCCAGCGAATAACCTTTTCGCTGGTTCTGCCGATCACGTGATCAGGATATCCGCTGTTAATCAGTCTTTCCATCTGACAATCGACACTTTAATTCATGCGATGGTGGCAAGACTTTAATGCAGCCTACTTTAAACACGAGACCGCGATTCCATCCATGATGAGCTTCGAGTGTGCTGACGCAAAATTTGACAGGCCTTTTGTGGAAAGCGGACGGTAACTACAACAAAGATAGTCTGGTTTCTTAATCATTCAAAGGTCCAAAAAATGCAACTCTCCTTCATTTGGAACCTCGTGCGTGAACTTGAGGAACATACCATTATCCTTAAGCATATTACCCTGCATACAAAACTGTCACAGTTGTCGACGATGATTATGTAGTCATCAACGTAACGAAAGGCCTTCCGAGATCGTGTAACGCGGGAGACAGTTGAAGCATATCATATCGCGGAAACGGGGCATACGTGTGTTAGTGACCCTCTAGTTAGCTTGTCTGGTGGAGAGATAAGTTTTTTAAAAGAGCGACTGAAAACCGCGTGCTAACCTTTTCCATCTCATCGGTCGGCATGTGGCGTGCAATTACCCTGGGTGTGTTTTGGTTTTTGGTGTAGCATATGTAGAAGGTTCTGAATTAAAATTCTTGTAGTTGCGAGTTTGCGCTGTCACCTCTGTGTGGTTGTTTGTGTGCGCCTAGATTTACCATCATGAGTGTTTTATCCTGCAGCTCCTGGACAAGATGGTGTCACTGTTGGTGTAATTAAAATTTTAGCCCCGGATTTTACAAGTGACCTCTTAGATATGGTCAATGCTTCGTTGGAAAAAGCCTGGATTCAAAGCATTTGGAACACGGCGAAAATTGTTTTTTTTTTATGGAAGATGCAGGGAAAAGATACTCCTTAGATAATTTTCAGCCAATTCCGCTAACTTCAAATTTATTCAAATGAATAGGAATAATAGTGCACATCCGCCTCACAAAACAAGTTCATGACGTCAACGGTCTCAGCTCAGCTCAGATTGGCTTACGTCGCGGATGCCCTATATGATCCGCGCATGTGTATCTAGAGAGCAGAATCCGGCTCTCGCTGTGCAGAAGGGAAGTACCAGCTTTGATGATTCTTGATGTCGCAAAGGCCTATGACCGTGTAGAGCATATTATTTTAATAATGGCCACGTTTGGGCTAGCTGGCTTTCTATGCCGAACGTAAATGAGCAAAAAAACAAGGACATATAATAAGACAGAAAACACGAGAAGTCACTTCCAACTGATTTTATTTCATGCAAGAAATATTTTACTTAACAAACTTGCTCGGTTACGTCCTCCATTCTACATATATGCGTGAATATCTGAATTTCTGAAGGACAGATATTACTACACAGAGGGAACCCTATGTTCTAATACATATTATCAATCAAGAGGTCTGCCGCAAGCATCGGTGCTATCTCTGACGCTTTTTAATATTTTGGTCAGTGGCATCCCCATTCGTTCTGATATAACAGTTTTTGTGTAAGCAAATGAGATAGCTTTTTCGCCTCGGCCAGAAATAACCATTCCATTTACCAGATTCCGCAGGGATACTTGGATGCTCTTGGAGTATGGTTGCACGGTATTAATTTAACCCTGAACGTTGACAAATGCGGCGTTTTGGTATTTCCTCCAGACAACGCCTTTGCACATTTCATTAGTCCATCGCTCTAAGCAGATTCCAAAAGTGGAATCTGTTAAATATCTAGGTGTTACTTATCACCCAGCATTAGATCGGAGCCTTCATATAAAGAACAATGTGTCTAAAGGAGAACGCGGTCTAGGCCGGTTGACAAGAATCGCTAATAAAAAGTTGGGATGCGCCGTGACATATTATTTTTACTATACAAAGCTTATGTAAGACCTATTCTTGAATTTGGTTACATTCTGTTCTCTGGTAGTGCCAACTACAAGATTCAACCCTTAATCTTACTGGAAAGGCGCGCTCTACATGTCTGCCTTGGTCTCCCAAACTCAGTGTCAATCGCCCTGCTTTATCTGGAAGCGCTTCTCCCTGATCTAAATTGACTGCTTTCAAATACTCACGATGCGAACTTTCCTCAGGTCGTTGGTCCCGGTGACTGATGTCAGTACTCCAATTTTGTATCTCAGCAGGCCTTAATCTTTTCTGATTATTGGCTTTAAATTCTACAAATTATGTCAAAGCAGAACCTTGTAATACAGACTGGTGTTTATCTCAGTTCTTTGCAATGGGTTGCTGACACGCCGGTAGCAGTGGAATTCCACTTTTACCACATCTTCGAATCTCATTTGAAACACAAGCCCGCAAACATTTTAATTGGTCTTCTCTCTGGTGACATACAGGAATACCCTCATCATACGGTGTTTTCTACCGATGGCTCAGTCATCTGCAAAAAGCTGCAGTTGGCATATTTTTCTCAGAATTTGGCATGGAGCTATTTTGTCCGCATCCAAGATTATACTCCTATATTCTTTGCGGAATTTTTTGGCGCTTGGAATGGCCTTGCACAAAATTTCATGTCATGTGCCTCTTATTATTATTCTTGCTGATTGTCAGTTTTAGCCTCCTTTGAAACTTGACAAATAGGTTTTTTGAGCCGTTTCCTGCGCATTTTGTCCCACGCAATTTGAACGAGGCAGCTTTTGTCTGGGTCCCTGGCCATGCAGGTATTCATTAAAATGAGGTGGCTGATTATTCAGCAAGGTCAGCTCTTGACGGGTCAGTGACACATCCCGTCCCGAATTTCAGCCTGCTAGCGAATTCCAGGTTTCAGCACTTCCAACACATATCAGCCAGGTTAAGTGATCTCTTACTAAGTACCACAGATTATTAGCACTTAGCATATAATTGGAACATCTGTTCGTGTAAAACCAGGCTGTGTGAGGTATTAATGACGCGGTTGCGGTGCAGGATTGCCAGTTTGAATTTATATCTATGTAGGTGTTGGTCGATGCTGACGAACCTACGTGAAGCATGCGGGGAAGTTTAATCTGTAGAACATTTTCTCCTCTACCGTCCAAAGTTCGCACATTAGAGAAAGATTTACCCGGAGGTTCCTCTCTCCAGGTTAGGGCTTCCGTTATCTGTACCAGTGTTATTATCATTCGGTGCGTGCACCAAAGATCAGAATTGGGTTCATTTTGTGGGTTTCTCCATGACTACATAATTGCAACTGGTAGCTTAAATTGCTAATTCTTTTAAAATTTCTTTAGCTCTTCTTTTTTCACCAAAATGCTTCTGTTATTTTACTTTAAATATTCTTCTGTCATTTTTCTTGATACAATTTTCAAAATTCACTCTTTGTGCTAAACTTCTGTCGTAATCTCCATGGGAAACTTCGTTGTTAATGCCACAACACATAGGCCAATCCCCAATTCGAGTATTTGCCATGTTTTCAGAGAAGAAGAAGTCTTCATTCTTTTCTTGTCTGTCGCTCGTGCTGCGCGTGACATAAAACGCACGCCATCTTATTTTGAGAACCGTTCTTTCAAGAGGCATCGCAGTGCTTAGTGCGTCCACCCGAGCTGTCATGACCGGCCCACTGCTAAGCTCCATCCACGTGGTACCGGTCTCCACCTCGCTATGCAGGATGACCTTGGGCAACGAGCTGAATGCTGCCGTGAGAGGAGCCGGAACATCACACCGGCGTCACGCGGTCAGCTGGGAAACCACCGGTCGCCGATGTCGCCGAGCCATTCCTGGCCTACGTCCCAGGTCTCACACTCACAATCGGAGAACAAGGCGCTGATGACTACCACCACCATGACTACCACAAGCGGTGCTTAAGCTCCGAGAAGCGCGTGTGCGGGAATGCACCCTGCCGGGTGCAGCCTTCAGCCGTCCTCCCAGCGACGGGCACGGTGAGCTTGCTTCTGAGCCCCGTTGGTTTGCTTTGCTGCTCTGTTCGAATGATCCTGTTGGGTGCTTCTCTGAACCTGCTATTCAAGGTATTCAGTCAGTGCTTGTGTTCAGAAGGTTGATCACTTGTCATGCAGGTGCCACCAGCGGTAGTTCAAGAGTATCCAGGTGGTGCTCCACTGCGAGCAGCACTTGCGGTCAATGTAATTTCGTTCTCACGCCTAGCGCTTGGAACCAATTCCTCGCTTGCCCTACACTTTCGCAGGATAAAGAGACATGGGTGCAGCATGTCTTGCAGAAGGAAGCATCTTGCAAGCTGCTGATGACAGCACCCTCCGTGCATTTGAAAGAAGAGGACGGACTTCACTGGTAGCACGTGCAAATGAAAAAAAAATTGATCGGCTGTTACTCCTGTGAAAATACGAATTTTGGCTACAGCTGGGGGTTGATCTGGTGAAGCACAGGGCAGAGGGGATGAAGGAAGGTAGGCCCCCGCTTTCATTCATTCTGTTGGCAGCAATTAGCGATCAGCATTCTGGCGAATCAGTGTTGCCTCGTACTGGCGCATACCTCACGGCATGTCTTTTTGATTAGTGACAACGATACCGAGGCCTCATACATAGACCTGCAGCTCTAACATAACCTAGGTATAGATAATGGTGACATATGCTCTCGCAATTCACAACAGAACATCATTCCTCACCAAATGCCCACCTGTGCGCGCACCCATCAAATCGTTCCCGGCATGGCAACGCGCGTTCGTTTTGATAACGCCGTGACGCCGTTCTTGATGCCGTCGCGTGAAGAGCAAAGAAATAGAAAAGCGAACATCGCGATAGTTATGCTGCGTTCCAATGTCCGTATCTTCTTACTGAGAAGTCCTAACGGTGCCATTTTCCTCCACCCTAACGGGACAAGACGATGCGCCCCGGAGAATGCTTAAGATAAAAGCCTCGAGCACTAAAAGAAACGTGACCGCGACAATAATCGTTTGTTCGAACCATTTCACTAATGACAACTACATCCTTCCCCGTAGTCATCAATTTCCTTTGTAATCAGTCATTTAAAGTCGCACGATCATGCTGTGATCATGGTTTCCTTTTGTAGGCGCGGCGCAACTGAGAACTGAACCCGTCACGGAGCTTTCCGTATCATCTTCAGTTGTTTTTACCTGGCTGTAATTGTTGTGTTCCCTCGAAGAGCAAGCCACGAGGGGAACATACCACTGGGCTCGCGCTGCGAGAGTGTCTCGGTGAGCACAGTTCGACGTCAAAGAGACGTGGACGCTGAAAAGACCCTAAGTAATTCAGGGCGATCAGATATTTGTCTTCATTCCTCAACCGCCCCCTCACCCCAATCACACACACCCGTACACTCCCGTATACTCCCGTTTAAATCCGCTTTTGTTTGGAACCTGCACAGGAAGTGTCCAACTACTCACACAAAGTTTTGATGTTCCTTGCCCGCCAACAGCTCACCGTGCTCTCAGGAGATGAAGGTATCGATCATCGGACACAGACGGCAATTCGGCAGGCAAAAAATAATAGACCGTGTAAACCTGCACGAGTCCAAAACTGCTTGGGAATACCTTCCCCTCGCAAAGTTATATGAGGACCGGTTGTTCCACCATGTGATTCAATGGCGACTTGTATGACCCCCTCAGCAGGCGTCCAAACTTTGTTTCAATTGTTTCACTATTCTGAGACTCAATGCAATGTTTTTGAATGCTCGATAGTAAAGCGTTTTTTTATGGGACTTTAGCATTACAGCAAGCGCAGGAATTTCACCGTATAGAATGTCAAAATTTAATGCCACTCAATTACTGAGAAGTGCTGGGCTTCATTAATCAACCGGCTGAGAAAATCATTTATCTAAGGCGAGTGAGTTTGGCGAAAACAGCAAAGTGACGTTGCCTGTCGCAGGGAATAAGTTCTGTGCACAGTTTGCACGTTTCAAAGAGCCGCCGGCTCGCGCGAGTGCTCCGTCTTCACACATCGTCAGGATCTCTTAAGCGTGATTTTATCTTTAAAGGTCCCTTGTGCTGCCCATGCTACACTCCTGACGCCTCCACAAAAAAGGCTGCCATTACCGAGTGCTTATCAGTGATGGTTCGTCAGTCTTGTTCCGATTAGCTGGTTAGGAACTATAATCTGGTCGCCTTCGGCAAAGCCCCGCGAAAGCGAAGAATGCGAAGAACGGCACCAGGTAGAAAGGCCACCGCGTAACCATGTGACTGCCATATTTGCGTTGTGCATTGTAGTCAGATGCATAACTCTCTAAAATTTAATATCTGTTAGAATAATTGGCTATCGTAGGGTGGCGAAGTGGCGTCATTAAATTCTGGCGCATGTTTGAGTGCTGTGAAGTAAGTTGACTGTAATTGCGAAAGAAAATAAACATGTCACAAATGAGCTAACGACACATAAACGCCTTGTGCACATTACGTGTTATGGACTTCAATGGCGATTAGGAAATGCGAGTGTGCGATCAGTATTCGTGCGGCAAAGTCTTTAATCCTTGCTTCTGGATTTAGTGGTGAGACAGATCGGATAATACTACATAATTCTCAGTTTCAGTTCGACTGATAAAGAGACTAAATGAGCAGTTGTTATTGTTACAGGATGTTGTATAACACAACTGAAGCCTATATAAGTTGTGGTAAATTCTTTAATCACACATCGGCACTTGCTTGTCCTCCCTTATAAACTTCACCACACCGATTAACAGTTTTCACGGAACCAAAATTGTTTTCTTAAGCAGATTTTTACCATACTGAACTGCTGAGCTAGATTTGAATCCTCACGGGTGTTTGTTTATTTGCGTTTACGAGCCCAAATTCATTGTGCCTCTTTTTTTCCTCTATATTGTTGCCCACATCTTATCGGCTGAAGACAATCACACAGTCTTCGAACCTGTTTCCATTGGATCAAGACATCCTCTTGGGCCCCACGCCCCACCACCAGTTCGGTGCAGACTCCGCAGCCAACAGCCCAGGTTGCCATCCATTCGTCATGGCGGTCGATTTCCTGTGGTTAGGAGGGCGTCCGGCTGCAGTGATGCTGCTGCTCCTGCCAGCAGCTTCCGAAAGTGTCATCTCACGGACGCCTGTGCACACCGTCGTTCCTCGTTGTTATTCAGCTAACAGTGCAACTGCAAATGCCATTCATTACGGTACATCGTGCGCGTTTTCACGGCGCAAGGTATTACGCGAAACATGGCGAAAATTGTTGGTACCCGCAGTACAACATATCAGGAAGCTAATGTGTGCCAGGTAAATATTTTTGGCGGCTGATGTTTTTACATCGAGCGTGCGAAATGAGGTGAAAGTTGATATCTACAAAGCAGCAGTTTTTAAATGCGTTATTAGGCCATAGAAACGAGACAAATTTACTTTGCGAAACATCAGTGGTATTTATAGCCGCATAACTGGGTCCCTGCTGCTATTTTAATAAACAGTCACTTTCGGCGCAAGTGTTGCTTGGGGGGAATGCACATGAAGCAATGAAAACATATTGCAAGGCTTGGTGTCTACAAAATATGTACTGATAACCACGGCAGCATCCGACACAGCAATGCGAGTTGTATGTTACGGATTATCAGGCGTTCACTTTTACCACTAAAACATATAACAGGTGGAGAGAGCCGCTTGCGGTCGTCCTCCTTACTTACGGCACAGATTTTGTGTTTTTTTATTCTATTCCATTCCCAAGCAGCATCCCAGTTCACCCCGTGCATGTAGGGTACCTACAGACATTGCCTGCCGATAGCAACATCGAGTTGAGGCTTCTGTGCAGTTCATTCGGACAGTCGTCCCAGGACATGGGTAAGAAGGCATATGTAAACTAGAACAAAGTGAAGAGTGGAAAGAAAGGAGTTGATTGTTTACTGGGCAGCCAAAAACAGCGCAGTTTTTTTTCTGTGTCTTTGAGGAAAGCACGGGAGCAGACCTGGCCATGTGGCTTGAAAGAAAGAGTGGTAGATAAGCCGGCTTCTCCCGGTTTCCAGTCGCGCTTTGTCCAGAGCACCCTTCATTATTGGATGGCTACAACATTGTACCCATAATAATCGTGTCGTGCATTGTGGCAGGTACCTCATGACGTCCGACGAACTGATACTTACAACGCTGGTGTAAAAAGCGATAAAAAGTGGTCTGGAACCTTCACCCCTGGATCAATGGCGCATTCAATCAAACAGCGGCGACCTCACGCTTTGCGAACAGACTCATTTTCATCTGTCAAAATGTGCGCCCGCTGATTAAGTCAGTCGCGGGATGTACACCAATAAGTACTAAGGAGGCACCGAAGACACAGTGCTGTGTAAATGTATAGCTAAGTCAACCTGCACATATGAATTGAGGGTAGATTGACTGGAAAACGGAGCTTGTATTTACTGGTAAAGTCGTAAAAATGAAAAATTGGTATATCTATCCTTGGCTGTTTTCGCGAGCCAACTAGGACGCCACATGTGTTCACTCTAAAGCGGTGATCACGGAGTTCTGTTAAGGTGAAAGCCTTGGGCTCATTGTGGTGGATAGGATTTGGGCCTCCTCAGAAATTGCCCGCTCCACTTGTCAAATAAAATGAAAGAATAAGCAACTTCGACCAGGATGGGACACGTACCCACAAGGGCAGAACCTAACAGGTCAGCAGTCCATCGCCTTAACTACTCAGCCACCTAGGCCGACCGAAAGAGGGTGTTATAGAACGCGTAGGTTGTAACTTGAAACTGGATATAGCAAACACATCGGAAATAACAATCCCAGCTCAGTGCGGAAGCATTTCTGTACGGCTGTGTCAACGAGTTTTTAGGTAGGTGGTGGTTTGGGAGGACAATATAACTCGCGAGAGCACGGTAGCTTCGACAATCTTGTGAAGATCTTGTTCTCTGAGTCCGTGGCTGGTACGGGTAACGTATATAAAAGTGTGGAGGGGAGGGGGATATTTATTTGCAGGAGTATTATTGATGTCCACACCGTGCTTTTGTGGTCCCATTCATTGATGAAGCCTAGGAAGCGAACATCTCCATTCCGTGGGACTGGAAGGTTAACCATTTTCAAATTATTGAGACAGCGCTTCGAGTTAAACACTCTCCTCTTGTGGTTGAGAAGTGTGTAGTCTGATTTTTCGGGTGAGCATTCGAGCCCCAAGTCGGCAGCGTGGGTGTTAATGATGTCCAAACCTTAATGTACGGTATTTACTTGACATACTCGGATACCATGGACACAGCATATTATGATGTCATCCGGATAGATGGCAAGTTGTGGCTGGGAAACGGCGGAAAAACATCTCATCACCAAGCAAAACATGGGGATGTAATCGAGCGTCGAATTGTGCCCTATTTGATGGGGACTAGGGTGAGGGCTGATTATGATGAGAAAATGTGTCTTGGTAGCCGATTGGAAAGGAAGATTTGTATTCGTTGAATAGTCGGACTCCTGGAATGGTTTCCCGAAAGTTGGCTAGGATTGCGCAGTTGGACACGTTTTCGAAACCCCATTCATGGCCACACCCACAATACTTTGTAGTTGAACAAGACAGAGGACTGCGTATACCTCTCTGTAAATTCGTGCAGCAGCTTTTTGGCAACCCACTAGCTCGCAGACGTCATTGAGTGTAGGGGGCAGATGACAGAAGTTTAATAGATGCCACTCCAGCCGAATGAGCACTGTGAGCACCATTCTCTCCATAACCTTTCCTATACAGGGAGGAAGAGATATCGGCCAGATGTTTCCTGGTGAATGCTGCCTAGTTTTATTACAAGAGCGATATTGGCTTCCTGCCATGCTGTAGATCACAGGATTAATGTTTTGCAATCCTTTATTCCAGCATAGCATTTTGATTAACATATGAAGTGTTTTCCTTCTAAAATAAACAAAAGGACACAAATGCAAGCAATACAACGATAGCTGCAATAATAAGCTGCTTACGGGACAAACGGTGCGTCCGCTGGCCTAGCACGTCTTAAGCGTTAACTGCCGCAATACCTTGTTGAGCGACAGTATTGTCTCCGTGGACCTCCTCTTGCCAGACGTTTACGTCTGAGGTGGGTGATGTCGAGAGCTTACCGCCGTGATTATATGGCCTGATGGTGGGTACAGCGGAGACTGTGGTGACAGTACGTAACAATTAACATAACTTCCTTTCACTGATTGCTTTATCCACCATGTGTGCTATGCACTCAAATTCCCGAAATACATTTAATGTCGTTACATAGTCACCTTTACCCGATTTTGTGAATGAACAATGCCTCCAAAAAAATGGCACATAAGCGCTCGCAGAGCGCTGCTAGGCCGAGAAAGGAATAAAGAGACCACTTATGCCATCTTTTGATTTAATAAATTACAACACTGCTGATAATGTACACCGATTCACTAATATAGAAAAAATATCAAAATATAAAATTGAAACTGCAGCCAGCTTTGTCCGCGACGCATGTGCACTCGTCGAACTCAGCAGGATGCAGTCTACAAATGAGAGAAAAGGTGAATGAGGGTTGTGAATCAACCAGAGGGACCACGACCAGTCACTTAGAAATCGTGTTCCACGCAGCACAAATTTCACCACAGATTTCGGAGGCCTGTTTGGGTTTATACTAAGTGAGACGCTGAGGTATAGTTCCGATCACAGTGAGATACCCTCGTAAATGCCGGCTCCTCCTTCAGTTACGCGCCACCTTGATGCCACAAAAAAAGATCTTTGGCCGTTCAATCTTGAGTACTGCATATTATGCACACGTGGAACGAGCTCATTCTTCAGTATGCGAGCAGGTTCGCTGCTTTTCATCTTGCCGCTATTTTCTCCAGTACTCAACGTGGCCGTTAAACAACGGGTACGATAAGCATGCTATTCTTGCAGCCGTCATGAACGTTAAGAAAAGTCTGTAAAATGAATAGGCGACGCAGAAGAGTGCTCCGCGCTTTTTGTAGATTCTTTTTTCGTGGCTTTCTTGTTTTCGACACTCTTCATAGGCATAGGATCTAGCGTGAGCTCTTTGCACATAAGATGGACAATCCATCCGACTTTTCGTCTTAATGAAAGCTGATCTGGTGGCTTTTTATGGCTGTGTTGATCCTGTCCACCACGATGAGCCTAAGGTTTTTACCTTAACCTCTTCAGATCCCTTGTCCGTCCACATTGACATTGCTTCTCAGATCGTGACCAGAAACTCAGCTTATGTGCAACTTAGAACTATTGTCCCCATCAGAGGACAAGCGTTTTGGCGCCATCTGTGAAGAGCGCCGAGAGATATCTCGCTTCGTAAAGAAGACAGCATGGCAGGAATAAGCACGAGAAGGTTTTACATGCGACGGAGAGATAAGACGCTTTTCACCATTGTAAACTATTTGATGGGAATTTTACTCGATATGTCTAGAATCGCTATGGCATGAAGAACATTTTAGTGCATTTCATTGCGAAAGAGCCTAGTTCTTTGCGACCTGCGGCATACTAAAAGAAATGTCCCTAGAAGGGAACATTGGTTCCCAGTCATGCCAGTTCTTGATTGGTTCCCTGTGATGAAACGTTTTTTTGTTCGACGTACCCAGCTTAGAAAAACAGTTTTGTTGTTTGTTTAGGCCCTGCCTATTAGCAAGGCCGAAGATATTTTGAGGCGAATTTGTGACCATGAGAACTAAGATATATCTGACTCTGAAAGTGAAGAAGAGAATAATGATGACTACGACTGTAATACTCGGGAGTACACTGATGCCTCATCTGGCAGTGGCAGTGAAAAACCAAGCCCTCAAACTTTACTGCTAAGGGTTTTGTGGAGAGCAGCGAGTTCAGCCTCAGAGAATGATGAGCCGGATCTAGAAACCTGGACATACCTCTCATTTGTTGTTTATGAATAATAAACATTTAGTTCCTTCATGTTCTGAGTGACTTTACATTCTGACGGCGTTTGAGGATGTCAACAAGCGTATGGGAATATCCTGATCTACCAAGAAACACACAGATAGGAACCCAAGTGTCCCTGCGGTGGAGATACATTTTCAGACAAGTCGAAATAGCGATAACTGAACACGTTTATATACGTTCTGAAGTTCAAAGTAGAAAACGTCATATTTGAAAAAAACATTTTCGCTCGAACATTTGTTCTCACGTCTGAGGACGTTAAAAGAACTCCGTGACAACCGCTTTAGAGTGATCACCAGCGTTGCCTAGCCTCCGGGACGCGCACTTAATCAAATGTCATCGCGCGTCCCACTTGGCTCGCGAGAACTGTCGAGGATAGAGATACCAATGTTTGATTTTTACAAATTTTCTAGCAAATACGAGCTCCGTTTCTCAGTTAATGTACCCTCAATTCATATCTGCAGGTTGACTTAACTATACATTTACACAGCACTGTGTCTTCGGTGCCTCCTTATCACTATTCGCCTACATCCGCGACGGACGTAATCAGCGGGCGCACATTTCGACAGATGAGCATTAGTCTTTTTGTAAAGCGTGAGATCGACGCCGTTCGATTGAATGCGCCATTGATCTGGGCGTGACAGTTCCAGATCACTGCTTTGTCGCTTATTACACCAGCGTTGCACGTGTCATTTGGTCAGACGTCATGATGTAACTGCCACAACGCACGACACGGTTATTATGGGTACAATGTTGTAGCCATCCAATAATGCAGGGTGCTCTGGACATTGTGAGACTAGAAACAGGGAGAAGCCGGCTTAACTACCTCTCTTTCTTTCGAGCCACGTGGCGAGGTCTGTTCTCGTACTTTCCTCAAATACTCCAAAATACAACTGCGTTGTTTTTGGCTGCCCAGTAAACGTTGAACTTTTTTCGTTGTAGTCTTCACTTTGTTCTAGTTTACATAGGCCTTTTTACCCTTGTTCTTGGACGACTGTCCAAATAAACTGCACAGAAGCCTGAACTCGATGTTCCTATCGACAGGCAATGTCTCTCGGTACACTACATACGCGGGGTGAAATGAGATGCTGTTTTGGAATGGAATAGCTTAAGAATAACTGCAAGAAATCTGCGCCGTAAATAAGAAGTACGATTGCAAGCGGCTGTCTTCACCTATGATTTACTGGTAAAAGTGAACTACTGATAAGCCGCAACATATTACGCGCATTTCAATCTCTGATACTTCCATGGTTAGCAGGACGGGGATTGTAGACACCAAGCACGGCAACATGTTTTCATTGCTTCACATGCATTCCCCTCTTCCCCCAAAACACTGTTCCGCCTAAAGTGACTGCTTCTTAAAATAGCAGTAGGGACCCAGTTATGCGGCTATCAATGCACTGAAACTTCACAAAGTAAATTTGACTCATTTCTACGGCCTGATAACGCATTTAGGAACTGCTGCTTCGTAGATATCAACTCTCACCTCATTTCGCAAGCACGATGTATGAAATTAGCCGCCGAAAATATTCATGTGGCACACATTAGATTTCTTATTTGTTGAAGAGCGGATACCAACAATTTTCACCATGCCTCGTATAATACCTTGCGCCACGAAAACGCACTCATGTACTGTCATGAATGGCATTTGCAGTTGCATTGTCAGCGTACCAACTAGGAGGGACAACGGAGTGCACAGGCGCCTGCGAGATGCCACATACGGAAGCGGCTGGCAGGGGCAGCAGCAGCACCGCAGCCGGACGCCCTCCTAGCCGCAGGAACTCGACCGCCTCGACGAGTAAGCTATGAGGTAAACATACCAATACGCTCGTGCTGTGACAGTGCCTTTCAGGACATTTTAATGAGATTTGAGGGCAAATTGAGGAAAATTTGATATATGTGATCATTTCTTGTAATTGTAATAATTATAAATGTGCAGTTGTCCTTGCTACAGCATGTGGTATAACACAATTGATGCCAATTAGAGATGTCATAAATTCGTAATTTTAGATAGTCACTTGCTTGCCCTTCCTCATAAACATCAACACATCAATCAACAGTTTTCATTAATGATAACTTCAGTGCTCAAGCTCGATTTTAGCTTCCCGTACGCTGAGGCAGTTTTTAAGCGCGAGTGTTTGGTTATTTGCTCTGAAGGATCCATAATCATAGTGCCTCTTTGTTTTCCTCAACATTACTGCACACATGTTGTCGGGTGGAGCGAATAACATAGTTCTCGAACCTGTTTCAATGTAGCAATACCTCCGCTTGGGCGCCACGCGTGGCGGCCTGTGTGGTGCCGACTCCGCAGGCAGGGCCCAGGGTGCCATCGATTGGTCATGGCGGCCGAGACGCTGCAACTAGGAGGGCGTCCGGCCGTGTTGCCGCTGCTGCCTCTGCCAGCCGCTGCCGTAAGTTCCATCTCACAGACGCCTGTGCACTCCGTCGTCCCTCATTGTTGTTCAGCTGACTGTAAAACCGGAAATGCCATGCATGACTGTACATCGTGCGCGGTTTCGTGGCGCCAAGAAATAGGCAGGTCTTGGTAAAAATTGATGGTATCTGCAGAGCAACGAACGAGAAATCTAATGTTTGCCATGCGAATGTTTTTGGTGGCTAATTTCTCATATAAAGCTAAGTAAATGAAGCGAACGTCCATGTAAGCGAAGCAGCAGTTCTCAAATGGTTATTAGTCCGTGGCAAGAAGACAAATTGCTTTGCTATACTTTGCTATACATTTATAGCAGGAATACTGGGTCCCTGCTGCTATTTAATAAGTAGTCACTTTAGGCGCAACAGTGCTGTTTGGGGTCATGCATATGAAGCAATGAACACATATTGCCAGGCTTGGTGTCTACAAAATCCGTCCTGGTAACCATTCCAGCCTCGGACATATCTATGCGCGTTGTATGTTGCGGCTTATCAGCCGTCCACATTTACCACTAGAACATAGATAGAGGCAGAGACAGCCGCTTGTGGTCGTCCTTCTTATTTACTGCGCGCAGTTCCTGTGGGGTTTTCCTTATGCTACTCCGTTGTCAAACAGTATCCCATTTCACCCGGTGTGTGTAGTGTACCCACAGATTTTGCCTGTCGATAGCACCATAGGGTTGGGCCTACTGTGCAGTTCATTCGGACAGGAGTCCAAAAACAAGGGTAAGAAGTCGTATGCATCCTACCACAATGTGAAAGTCGTATGCATCCTACCACAATGTGAACTGTGCAAAGGAAGAATTTCAACGGGCACCTTGAACTAAAAAAAACGCAGTTTTATTTGGAGCCTTTGCGGAAAACGCGAGAGTAGGCCTTGCTACGTGGCTCTACTGATAGGCGGGGGCAAAAACTTGCCTTTCGCTGTTTCGAATCACGCTTTATCCAGAGCATCCTGCATTATTCGATGCCTGCCACATCACCCGCAGAATAATCGTGTCGTGCATTGTGCAAGGTTCCTCATGACCTCATGACCGTTCCTTACAACGCTGTTGTAAAAAAAGAAAATTAGCCACAGATTTACTTAACGTAAGCGGGACCTAGATGCGCTAGAACACTACATTTCATTTATCTGTCGTCCATGTCCAATATTCTGTGAAAAAACTTTTTTGAAAACTAGAAAATTGTAAGTTCCGGTTATGAATTTCTTCACGGTAATGAAAGATTCTTTTGTCGAGAATTGTTGGGTATGCGTTAGTATTGGTGATTGCGGTGTCGGGATTAAATCGATTGTTAAATTGAGGGCGACCAATTGTATTCATGCGCAGGAAATGCGAACGCTAGCTCCCTTTTGGCTCCGCTTAAGAAGTAATGAGGAGCACATCAAAGAATTCCGTTATATTTGAGTCTTTTGTCTGTCCCAATTCTTGCCTACACGATGAAAGCGGATGTTTCGCTCTCTTTATTTTGGTATCTGTGATCTGTTGCAGGTGGCTCTTCCGCCGATTAACCCCCCGAGAAGAAGGTGTTTTCGCTAGCTAATTACTTAATCGCAATGGGAATTCGGTGCGCAAGCACTTCATTCATCACTTCGGTTTCGGTTTTTGGATTCACTGGGCAGGGATGTTTGTAGACGAAGACGACGACGTGCAAAGCACAGCGCAAGAGGCTTGCAAGTTTATCACGCGGGATGTTCGGTTGCATCTATAGTCAAGAGGTGGCCCACCCGAGTCGAATCGTGGCGATGGCGTAGTGGTCTAATGAAGCGGTCAACGAAGCAGTTCGTACCGCCCCGTGGTCGAAACACACTCGCGAGTGAAAGTATTTTACTTCAGTTTATTTGTGCTCCGAGGCTTCATCCTCACACAAGACGGCTTTTTCGCTAGCGAGGAACTTCTTGCTAGCGCACTCTTAGCGACACGCCAGTGACCTGGAACTGTCGTCCATGGCTCAATGGCGCAGTCATTCTATCGGGGGCAACCTCGTGCTTCTCGACCAGGCTCGTTTTTATCTGTCGAAATGTGCGCCCGCTGAATACGTCAGTCGGGGGATGTAGGCGAGTACTGCTGAAGAGACACCGAAGACAAGATGATATCTTGTATGGATAAATTAACCTCCACATATGAAAAGATTACCATTCGAGGTTACCATTCGAGGCAGGTTCGTGGTAGTGCTGAGCTGCACTACATATCTACATCACGGCAACGCTCGACTTCTTCACTAACGCCGACTTCAGGACAACGATTGCTACACTGCAAATACATTCTGGCACATGAACATGCGCACATAATAATATCGCCCGTGCTTTCTAACTTCAAATCTTTAAAATGTGAGCGAGCGCCGCACTTTCTGTCAATCTAGAACAAAGGAGCGCATTCAACAGAGCTGCTGCTTCTGTCCTGATACGTCATATACGGCACTTGGACAGTAGTGAACGAACCTACGCACTTTTCCAGTTATATATGAACACTAAAAACACTTCAGTTCACTACGGTACCTCGAAAAACGCGGTAAAAAACACGTTCTCGTGAACCGCTGAAGAGCGCACAACACGACGCCATGACGAGCAGGCTGGAAAAAAAAGTCAACAAAGGCCCAACGGTATCGGTGGCCTCCTGGCGGCAGAAATTCAGCTTCGTTTTCAGTTTTCACTTATAATGTGTACGGGAGCTGGAATGCATTTGCAGCCTTGGAGCAGCATACACAGTTATTTGTTTTATAACAACTGCCACTTATGGAAAATAAGAAGCGCTTAAACATGATATATTTAATCGGATTGAAAAGTTGCCTTGAAGTGGCCCCCTTCCGATTTTTTTTTACTTTCACTCCAGCAGCTGCACTTCGATGGTGGCAAAAAATAAAACAATTGTTTCCTATGTCGTCGCCAAAACAACAGGGGAGCATAAAATGTATGGCAGGCAAAGCATAGCACATTCTAGTGACGGCTCCTTCCTGAACGGATATCCCAGAATGCTCCCGAAGAAGTTGGGGTGTTGCCTTCGGGCGGGGCTCCTTCACTAGTTCGACGCATTCGGCGGCAATGTTGTTGACACAGGACAGGTGCAGAACGGTCGTACGGTAGCGTTCGTCTGAACACGCGTAGCATGGATCTGTGGCATGCTATCAGGGGCGGTTTTAGGTACGCCTTCATGGATGCGTCATGCCTGTTTGTTGTTTACCGCAAGCCGGGGCGCGTGCAAATTCTTAGCCTCCCCTCTGCACGCGCGTCGTCCTCGCGCCGCTGCTTTCGAGCGGAGAGACAGCTCAGCTTACGCGGTTCGCTTGTAACCCGAGCAACCTTGCAACCGAGGGACGGTGGCAGGGCATTCGTGGTGAGGTTGTTGAGAGAGGCGCGAGAGGGGCTGGAGGGTGCCGTGTTATATGTTGGATAGGCATGATGCCCCTAGGCCTGTAGCATTGCTCTTCATAAAATTAAATGAATCAACAAAATGCAGCGGTGATTGAGAGCAATAGATACCGAAGAGAGGGGCAGAGTGCGGACTGCAGGGTCGGATCGAAGCGCTCGACAGATGTTTCTGCGGTCCAGTAGACCTTTGGCTTCCCTTGGCACCCTCAAGGCCCGCGCAGTGTACTAGATTCCACCCGCAGCGCGCCGGTTCCGAATTCAGCGGGCGGATGGAAATGTTCGCTTCAGGTTCTAACAGTTCTAGCTTGTTCTCTGCCAGGTGCGCTGCGATGCATAGACAATGTTCGTGAGTTTGCCCAGAACGGGAGCTTAAAGCTTTAAATGCCTAAAATGCCCGTGTGTTTTGCAATGCAATTGCACGCTAAAGGACCCCAGATTGCCGAAAATAGTATGGAGCTTTCCACTACAGAGTCTCCGATAGCCCAGGTTTAGCTTGTGGACATGAAACGCCGCATACCACAGCATTTACTTTTTATGGGTTGCAAAGGCACCTCCTGCTACTCGTTCAGTCTTGGGGAGCAACCTACGTCGAGGCAAAATAAAATTTTTATTTTGCCCAATATGCACGTAGGGTTTCTCGAGTTCTTCAGGGGACCTAGTTAATTTCAGGTCACCACAGCTGCCTTTCTTTCAGTTCAACACAGTTGTTGCTTCAAAATATACCTAAGTTTGGTCCTGTTTCTTGTGCGTGGTTGGTGTGTAAAGCAGAATAATTTGGCGCAGGCAGTACTCCGAATGAAACATACTGTCGCAAGACGTCAACGTATTGATTTCTCTATTCACTACGATGTAGTAGTAACTGCTTTGCCTTGATATGGAGTCAGTACAGGAGCACGTTATTATCAAAACAACCAATGAGCCCCGACATCTACGGCATAGGTTTTATTCCATCAGTTTTATTGGCATTTGTAATAAAATGAACCAGCCATGTTTTTTTTTTTGTTTGCAGGTGAAACAAATTTTTCTTGCCGCTGCATGTATGTCCTCGGCTTAAAGATTTAAACCATGCCTCAAATTGAAATCGTAACGAGCGCATACTATCTGCACCATTAGCGCGTCTGTACTGCTTTCATAATTAGTTAAGTTTTATCGCCATGTTGAATGTTGCCTTAACAATCGCGTCGATGCTTTAGTAAAACGTGGATAAAATGCCGAACATGCATGTTACTGCTTCACATGTGCATGCGATGTTGTCACAGGAACTACGCTAGAATAATTTGTTGAGTAAAGCACACTAGCTACGGCTATAATTTCTGTTTTTTTTCATCATTTTTCCTTCGTCATTTAGTTGAACATGAAGCACTGAGGTGAAGCCAACTCTACATTTTTCAAAGGAACACTCTTGCACCTCGACGGCACTACCAGGAGTATTAGGACCACATGCACCAGTTCATGCAAAATTCTAAAATTCTTGCGTGCAGGATGGGAGCATGTGAAATAGAAAATCCGAATTTGTAAGGTGTAAGGGAGTACCTGGAATGATTCTCCCTTTAAACGTGTGAAATTTTTTACAGTGTAAGATACGGCGAAAGCAAACAAGAAAAATTTTTGCTCGCACATTGAATACTTTCGTTCCACAGCGGCACAATATGTAGTATCGGAGACTGAGTGCCGAAAGCACTTGCGTTGTTGCATTAGAGTTGAGTGTAAATCTAGGCCGTCATTTCTGAGGGCGCATCGCACCGACGGGAACTGCACCTCTGTGTCTCTCTTTGCGAAAAACCACACGAGCCTCGGAAGTCACAGGCGAAAATGCGTTGAACACGATTTCTTAGTGTCGGGGTCATTCCACCTTTTTCACCGCCTTCATTCGTTTTTTTCCCTTTTGCAGACTGCTGGCCCTGCAGTTAGTGGACATCCTGAGCGAGCTTGACGTGTCCTCATGGACCACGGACAAAACTGGCGGCAGTTTAGGTTTCATACGTTGATATTTTTTCCATGTTGTTGAATTGAACAATATTATTAGGAGTTTTATCATTTATTAAATCAAAAGAACGCATATGCGGTTTCCTTTGTTCTTTTCGCAGCCGAGCAGCGTTCTGCGAACGCTTATGCGGCGTTGTTATCTTAGGGGTTATTCACTCACAAAAATACGGTAAAGCTGACAGTAAAACGGCTTTAAATATACTTCGTGAGGTTACAAGAAAGACCGCGCGCATAGCACACGTGGTGGAGACAGTATTCATTGAAGGGAACTTCTGTTAATGGTGACGTGGAATCATATTATAGACAGATGCTCCGCAGTACCGTCCACCAGGCCTATATAATCATAGTGGTAAGCTCTCGACATTGCTCACTTCAGCCCAAAACGTCTGTAAAGGGAGGTCCACGGAGATAAAACTGTTGCTCAGTAAGGTAGGGCGGCAGTTTTCACTTAGGTCACAATACGCCAGCGGGCACTCTGTTTATCGCATATTTCGTTATAGCAAAACTTGCACAATATGGTGTATTATAGTCTTCCTGCTTACTTTCAGAATTTAAAAAATTTATGTTTTAAGCATAGTGCCAGCGCGTATATGTAGCGCAGAGCTAGATTACATTACCGAAAAACACTGAGTCCTGCCATCTACACCATGTTTCCTAACCTTCCCGAATCCTTCCTCGAACTACATTGGATCACAAAAATCATGTTTAGAAGATCCCCTATCTGCAAAGAATCCAATGTCATTATTTTACTAAAACCAGCCGTCTCCTCAGACGCGGTAAGCTCATCTGGGTGCCTGCGCACTCGGGGAATCCCGGCAACAAGGCCTGCGACTCCTTAGGCCGAGGGTCTAGAAACCGGGCACAGGCGGACCTCGTGAGGACAGCGACGCCGCATGTATGGAACGGGAGCCCTAACAGCTGCTGTTGTAAAAAATAAAAATAAATGCATTGGAAACTGTAGCTTTTGAAATGGATGTTCTAACCTAGAAGGCATGGATAGTGGTAACACATGCCCTTGCAATTCCCAACTCAACATTATTCCTCCTCCTCATAAGAATCCGCCTAATCATGTCCGGCATGGCGAGCCTCGTTAGTTTTCGTAACGCCGTGATGCCGTCACGTGAAGAGT